>JAECUM010038876.1:0-20531 GCA_016617855.1 Megalonaias nervosa | reverse complement strand
GTGATCACCATGTGTAAACAACGCTATTTAATTATTGGTTTTTAAGTGGGGCTACACTGGCGTACGTGATGGATTTCTTGTAGTAAGAGACCACATGACCCATCTCGCAAGACTTGAAATGATGTTTTTGGGGTTTAAATATGCATTCTTAATATTCTTCTGGCAGAGTCGTTTTAACATCTTGAAGGAACAAGGTGTTTCTTTTTATCTGTTGCCAGATTGTTTGTTTTTCATCTGATTTTTGGATTTAATAATTTATTCTCCTGAAAACTCAACAAGTTGACTTTTTTAAAAAACAATCTGAAAGATATTCATGGAAATTTATTCTGGAATTATTCGGAAACAAAAACTGTGATTCAATTGAAGAATTGTTGATATTCGTACATTGGACCACATGTGACGTCATCGCCTTCCATATTTGTGTGTCGTCGAGATTCAAACTTGGATTCTAATAGAACTATTAAGTGATAGGACTTGTGTTTTTCATTCTTAGGATTAAATTTTGGATTATATTCACAAACCGTAAGTCCTATTTACCAATTTTTACATTGTTTTCTAGGGAAATCAATTATTTTGTTAAAATATACAAAGCTTGTTGACTTCACTCTTTTCTTCTGTTACATTTGTACGGGACTACGAGTAACAAAAGAAAATTGGGTCGCTCGTCCTTGGGATATATAAATTTTGGTTAAATATTTCAGAAAATTGTTTTTTTTTTTGAAATTTAAATTTTCCTAGTCTTTAAATCCCAAGTACTATTTTACATTTTTATTTGAAATCTTAAGTGAAAAAAACAGCCTTTTATTCACAATGTCATCAAAAGTGGAAACTTTTCTTTCTAATCCAGCTCAGAGCAGTTGGATAGTCTGAAAAAAGATGAGTTGCTTGAATTTGCCAGAAAGTATGATCTTTCTGAAGCAAAATCTTCCTTAACGAAACAAGAAATTAAAAATATTTTGATCCAATATTTGGTGTTGAAAAATATTTTTGATAAAAGTGTTTTGGCATCAGTCAGTAAGTCTATGACAGACACTGACATTAAAGTAATAGAATTAAAAATGAAATTCAAAGTGGAAGTAGAGTTAAGGAAGCTCGAGCTTCAGAAAGAGAAAAAACAATTGCAAGTGCAATTAGAAGAGAAGAAATTGCAACTGCAATTTGAGAAAGAGGAGAGAGAGAGAGAGAGAGAGAGAGAGGGAGAAAGATAAACAATTACAATTTGAGAAAGAGGAGAGAGAGACAGGAGAGGGAGAAAGATAAACAGTTACAATTACAAAGAGAGAAGGATGAAAGGGAATTTCAACTTAGAATCAAAGAATTTGAGCTGACAAGTGGCAAGCACGATTCCACTTCACATACAGATTCAAGTTTTGACATTACAAAAAATATCAGGTTAGTCCCCCCCTTTTAGTGAAAAGGAAGCAGACAAATATTTTATCTATTTTTAAAAAGTTGCTGAAAATTTGAAATGGCCAAGGGAGCATTGGACTCAATTATTGCAATGTGTACTTTTCGGCAAAGCCCGAAATATCTATGCATCCCTGTCAGTACAACAGAGTTCGGATTATGATTTGGTTAAGGAGTGCATCTTAAGGGGTTATGCGTTAGTCCCTGAGGCTTATCGGCAAAAATTCAGGAACTATAAAAAGGAAGCTGGACAGACTCATGTTGAATTTGCAAGAGAAAAAGAGCAGTTATTCAAAAGATGGTGCTTAGCCAAGAAAGTTGAACATGATTATGAAAGTCCTAAACAACTTGTATTACTTGAAGAGTTCAAAACCTGTATCCATTATGACATTAAAACTCATCTTCAAGAGCATAAGATCGAAACCTTGGAAAATGCTGCTCTTGCTGCTGATGAGTATTCTTTAACTCATAAAGTTCCTGTTGTAGGCAAATCATTCACTCAGCAGTCTACTGGTAGAAAGGTATTTCAGCCTAATACGACTCCTCCTAAAATTCAATCTGGCACAACTTCTAAAAATCAAGCTTCTGATAAACTTGATTCAAAATCCTTGTCTATTCCTACGTGTACCTATTGCAAAAAAAAGGACACGTCATTTCTGATTGCTTCAAATTGAAATATAGGCATCAGAATCAAGATAGACCTATCCCAAATGCTCTCATTTCTAAGAGGTCAAGGTCACCGTCATGTATTGAATGCAATACATTTGTTGGGTCTAATAAACCCCATTCTGATTTTATTATGGAGAATTATGAACCATTCATGTCGAAGGGTTCTATATCACTCTTGGGTGATTCGGCCAATCCTATCCCTATTAAAATTTTATGGGATACAGGAGCTTCTCAGAGTCTTTTAGTTTCAGGTATTTTGCCTTCTTCTGAGAAGTCCTGTTCTAATGAGAGTGTTCTCATTCAGGGAGTAGAGTGCGGCTTTGTTAATGTTCCTCTCCATTCTGTAAATTTGTCATCAGACTTAGTTTCAGGACCTGTGACAGTCGGAATAGTGCATCATTTACCCGTTGAGGGCATTCATTTGTTGCTAGACAACGACCTAGCTGGAGACAAGGTTGTGGTTAATCCACTTGTAACTGACAAGCCTTCTTTGGATCAGAAAGTTGATCCTATTGAAAAAGAATACCCTGAGTTATACCCAGCTTATGCAGTTACCAGAGCTATGTTAAAGATAGCTCTTGAGAATGATCTTGATAAGGAAAATATTCCTTTAGCTGACACATGTGTTGGTCAGGCTTTTGATGAGGTCACTTTCACTTCTAATTTGGATCAATCAGGTGGTATTGATCACAGTGATCCTCTTTTAAATACTCATTCTCTTTTATCTAATCAGGGTGATAAACGACAATCATTTGTCGTCGAACAGGAAAAAGAACCTGAGATCTCCTGTTTGTTTCAGAGGGCCATTAGTGAAACTGAACCCACTGAAGTACCTGTCTGTTATTTCATTAAAAATGGAAGTCTTATGAGAAAATGGAGACCTCCCGAGGTACCTGCTAATGACGAGTGGTCAGTGAACTATCAGATTGTAGTTCCAAAATCTTACAGACAGGAAATACTTAGTTTGGCCCATGAAACTCCTCTGGCTGGTCATCTAGGGATAAATAAAACTTATAACAAGATCTTAACTGACTTTTATTGGCCAAAAATCAAAAGTGATGTTTGTAAATTTTGTAGATCTTGTCATACTTGTCAAATGGTAGGAAAATCCAATCCGAAGATACCTAAGGCTCATCTGCAACCTATTCCTGCATTTGATGAACCATTTAGCAGAATTATGGTAGATTGTGTTGGTCCCTTACCTAAGACCAAGTCAGGCAACCAATATTTGTTGACCATTATGTGTGCGTCAACAAGATTCCCAGAGGCAATTCCTTTGAGGAATATTAAAACCAAAACTATAGTAAAAGCTTTAATAAAGTTCTTTTACTCAATTTGGCCTTCCCAAATCTGTCCAATCGGATCAAGGGTCAAATTTCATGTCTGGAATTTTCCAGCAAGGTATGCACAAATTAGGCATTCAACAATTTAAATCTTCTGCTTACCACCCTGACAGCCAAGGGGCTTTAGAAAGATTTCATCAGACTTTGAAGAATATGATTCGATCATATTGCTTCGATACGAGTAAAGATTGGGATGAAGGCATTCATTTACTTTTGTTTGCTGTTAGGGAGTCCGTTCAAGAAGCTTTAGGATTCAGTCCCTTTGAACTAGTTTTCGGACAAACTGTGCGTGGACCTTTGAAATTGTTGAAAGAGAAACTTCTTTCAAATGAAGATACTGAGCTCAATCTTCTTGACTATGTTTCTGATTTTAAGTACAAATTGTCAAAGGCTTGTGAGGTCGCAAGAGTAAATCTGCGCCCTACTCAGTACAGAATGAAATCAAGATATGATAAAAACTCAAGGGACAGGAGTTTTTAGCCTGGTGATAGAGTTCTAGCTCTCTTGCCCATTCCACAAAATTCACTTCAGGCCAAGTATTACGGTCCATACACGGTTGAAAAGAAAGTAAATGATTTAAATTACATCATAAATACTTCTGGTAGGCGAAAACAAAAACAACTTTGCCACATTAACATGTTAAAGGAATATATTGAAAGAGATAGCCCAGTAAATCATACAATTAGTTTAGTTGTACATGTCCCACAAACTGAGGATTTAACTGAAGAAATTCAATTGGACGCCGTTGATCTTGGAGCAGCAAATCTTCGGAATTCGGAAATTATGAAAGATCTGGACCAGAAACTTCTACATTTGCAACAAGAAGAAAGAAATGAACTTGAACAGTTATTATTCGAATATGAGCACTTGTTTCCGGATATTCCTATGAGGACAAACAAAATTTTTCATGACGTTGAAATTGTAGATTGAAAACCTGTGAAACAACACCCATACAGGATGAACCCTCTCAAACAGGAATACTTGAAAAAGGAAATTCAGTATTTGCTGGAGAACGATTTCATAGAGCCCAGTAAAAGTGATTGGATTTCACCATGCATACTTGTTCCGAAACCGGATAAAACTTTCCGTATGTGCACTGATTATAGAAAGGTGAACAGCGTGACAAAAACAGATTCATTTCCGTTACCAAGGGTCGATGATTGCATTGATAAAATTGGAAATGCCAAGTACGTCACCAAATTTGATCTTCTCAAAGGATTTTGGCAAATTCCACTTACGGAAAGAGCGAAAGAAATTTCGGCGTTTGTGACTCCAGATGGACTCTATCAATATAAAGTAATGCCATTTGGGATGAAGGGTTCTCCAAGTACGTTTCAACGCTTGATGAATATGATTACTTCCGGTCTAGATAATTGTGATGCTTATATTGATGATGTCATCATCTACAACGACACCTGGAAAGACATCTAGCCACGATTCGGAAATTCTTTGAAAGACTCACTGATGCTAATTTGACAATCAGTTTATCTAAAAGTGAGTTCTGCCGTTCTTTTGTAACTTTTCTAGGACATATTGTGGGACATGGTCAAGTTAAACCTACTGATGCTAAGGTGAAGGCTATCTCTGATTTTCCTGTGCCTGTCAGTAAAAAGCAATTAATGCGATTTTTGGGTATGGCCGGATACGATCGAAAGTTTTGTTCCAATTTTTCTAATATTGCTGAACCTCTGACAAATTTGTTAAGTAAGAGAAATAAGTTTCTCTGGACCGAAAAATGTCAGGAATCTTTCGATAGGTTAAGAGCACTACTCAAAAGTGCGCCGGTTCTAACAGCTCTAAATTTCAGTCAGTCTTTTAAATTATCTGTTGATGCAAGTGATGTTGGGGTTGGAGCAGTATTGATTCAAGAAGACAGAAATGGTGTTGATCACCCAGTGTGCTATTTCTCTAAGAAATTAAATAAGCACCAAAGAAATTACTCAACAATCGAGAAGGAATGTTTGGCTTTAATTTTGGCATTACAACATTTTGAGGTTTACATTAGCTCGGCTCCTTCTCCGGTTGTTGTGCATAGTGATCACAACCCCCTTACTTTCATCGACAAGATGAAAAATAAAAATCAAAGATTATTAAGGTCGAGTTTGTTTTTGCAAGAGTATAATCTAAGCATCAGGAACATCAAAGGAAAAGACAATTTAATTGCAGATGCACTTTCCCGTATATAGAAATATTATTTCATATATGCTTTATATAATTTATAAGAATTTTCATGTAATTTTTTTTACCTCATGTATAATTTACATATGGTAGAAAAGAAAGCTTTATTATATAAATCTTTATTTTGTCTTTATGGGGGGAAGTGTTACGTATATGTAATTAAATTGCTTGTGTTAGTTTTAAAATTCTTTTTTTATTTTATATTTGTTTCATTACATTTTATTGTAATGATTATTGAAAGGATTCAAAATTCTTTTTCAGTAATTCGATATTTTCTTTTAGCAAATGTTGTTTATTTAAGACGTAAAAGTGTTACATGAGAATTATTTTTAGTTAACCTAGTTCGTCTTGGGATGGCAAGAACGTAAACAGGCAGTTAAAATGATTGGTCAGTATCAGGGCCACACTTTCCTTGCGTGATCACCATGTGTAAACAACGCTATTTAATTATTGGTTTTTAAGTGGGGCTACACTGGCGTACGTGATGGATTTCTTGTAGTAAGAGACCACATGACCCATCTCGCAAGACTTGAAATGATGTTTTTGGGGTTTAAATATGCATTCTTAATATTCTTCTGGCAGAGTCGTTTTAACATCTTGAAGGAACAAGGTGTTTCTTTTTATCTGTTGCCAGATTGTTTGTTTTTCATCTGATTTTTGGATTTAATAATTTATTCTCCTGAAAACTCAACAAGTTGACTTTTTTAAAAAACAATCTGAAAGATATTCATGGAAATTTATTCTGGAATTATTCGGAAACAAAAACTGTGATTCAATTGAAGAATTGTTGATATTCGTACATTGGACCACATGTGACGTCATCGCCTTCCATATTTGTGTGTCGTCGAGATTCAAACTTGGATTCTAATAGAACTATTAAGTGATAGGGCTTGTGTTTTTCATTCTTAGGATTAAATTTTGGATTATATTCACAAACCGTAAGTCCTATTTACCAATTTTTACATTGTTTTCTAGGGAAATCAATTATTTTGTTAAAATATACAAAGCTTGTTGGCTTTCACTCTTTTCTTTGTTACTGAGTACGAGCCCTTGTCAAGTAACAATATATAATTAAGATCTCAGTTGATTGTTATAACGAAAGAGATCAACACACAGTAAAGAAGTGATTATGTATCTGATTATCTAAGGTTGTATTCGCGACAGAAGTCATATTTCTAATCCAAGTTTGATCACAAATGATATGTGGGTTCATAATCAAGATATTGAACGCATTAGCTGATGAGTTATAGACCCTTCTTTGATTGTATTCATATATTAAAAATGGTCACAAGCCATTAGGTCGATAGCGAGGCTAAGCATGCAGTAACAGTTGCAACATCGATGTTTCCAGCTAAACTATTCCAGGAGCACATCAGTAACGAAGATTGTTGTTTTATATTTTAGATTTTATTTGCTAAATTCTACAAAAAGGGGTCGGGCTACAAGTTCTCACAACATTAGATAAACACTTCTCCATACAAATACAGCGGTACAAACAATTTAAACATGAAAAATAAAAGAAAAAAACCCCCACAAATAGGATATGCTGATAAATAAAGGATAACGGTTCTAAATTTGTCATTTAACATCAAACAGTAAATCCAAGAACAACTAGTCTGGCTTTATAATTCTAACATATTTTTATTCTTATCATGGTGAAGTTAATAATTCACGCATCCACCTACCCTGAAAATAGCATCTCTATCACCAATGCTGCGGTGAGAAGTTACAAATTAACGTCTTTGAATTTATACTGATCAGCATATACTTTTTCGTAATAATTATTTATTGTTGTCTATCCCATTATAAATGATATCAGTAAGAATACAAATAAGTATATATATATATATATATATATATATATATATATATATATATATATATATATATATATATATATATATATATATATATATATATATATATATATGATGTAAATCGGTTTTAGAAGGTGTTATAAAAACTACTTCAGCATTATGTACAGTTTTTCTTTGTTCTTCTCTATTTTTCAAGTTTGTGTGAGTACCCTGACAGTCTGCTCTTAATTACATTGTAGTGAATGAAGCTGTGTGTTGGTTTTTGGGTTGTATGTCAAAATGACTAGCTTAGCTTCATTTCCGTAATACATGAATATAAATGAGAATCATATTAAGAATGGTCTTTTGTGGACTGTTTGAATAATTAACAAGATTCATACATAGTTTTATGGAGATTTGGTATGTGACTGGCTGAGCTTATTACCACACCGGAAGTCATAATTCTGATCTGATTTTTATTAAAATTGAAATATGGGTTTATATCAGCAGGATCGTGGACAATTTTGAAAGTAAGAGGGTTCCGAGCATATTAATCATGATCTTGTATCTGACTGGCTGATTTTGTTTACTACTCTTGAATCCATATTTTTAGATCTATTAGGTTTACTTACATCAAGATCTTGGATGACTTTGGTTATAAGCAAGAGACTGTGCATATCAATTATTCATTTATCTTGGAAACAATATTTATCAGGATAATGTAAAATAAGCAAGAATTAACATTATATATAGTTTGCGTGATAGTTTACATACTATATATTGTTAGAATACTACAAAAGGCTGCGCAGTTAAAGTGGTCAGCTGTTTTGTAAGCCAGATTGAACGATACCAGGCACACTTGGGCCTCTTGTTAGTACTATCGGTAATACACAGTTTGACAGTTCTAGAGTATATACTACTTATATATACAATTTTCACCAACCCACTAGTGTGGGGATACGACAACAATAAGGTACAATTACTAACACAGTAATACTAGGTATAACTATTTTTGCAATTTAAAAAGAAAAGAAAAGGAAGAGTAAGACAAGAGAGTTCCAAAAAGATCTATTCGTCTTATAATACATATTCACCTGATTTCGTACTCACGAATTAGAGAGATGCATATTATAAAGCATATAGAGTTTTGCTAATGAAATAACTATCTCTCTGCCACGTAGACTTAGGCAAGAAATGTATCTATGCTTATAGACGTTCTGTTTAATAACACGAATATCGTTTTAGAAACTATCCATTTATATATAAACTAAAGAAGAGCAGCAAGACCAAGAAGTTTAGTTGATTAACAGTATGTCTCTTGCTTTGCCCACTACTTCCAAGGCAATAATGATAAATATCGCTCTTGTTAAAGTTGCAGTGTTCTAATACTCTAGGATCTCCTTTTAAATGACCAAACATTTTGCCTGCAAAATCACCGTCTGCACATGTGCCAGACATGTTGGCGACCCTATTGGTGGAAATAATCATAAGTGTGTCACAATCGCACGAGACTGGATTCTCTTCCAAAGACAGCGTATGAAAAGTACATGATGGTAAATCCATTAAAAATGAAATGCTTGAAATAGAATTGCCATCCAAGAATAGTTTAATCCCATGTGGAACTTCCTCAAAAGCATCGGCTGAAATCTGATCAATTTTCATGTTCTTAAGAAAGATGGTTTTGGCCCTGATCCCTGAAAAGAAACTTTCATAAATTTGTCTAAAATCATTTCGGGATGCATCTAAGATTTCCAGAACAAGAAGTGAGTTTAGCGTTCCCAATGGTAAAGAGGTCAATCCAAGTTCTTTAATACTCAAGACTTTTAACTTCCTCTCTAGACCTCTAAACATTGTATCAAGAAAAAGCAATGGGTTAGCACTAAGATCCAAATTTTCAAGATTTACAAATCCCTCGAAGGACACATTATGAATATGGGTAATCCTGTTGTTCGAGATGTCAAGCACACGCAATTTCTGCAATCTCTTCAACGCATCGAAATGTCCATCAGGTAAATCGCAATTGTCTAGATAAAGCTCCTCTAAGGATTCTTCCAATCCTTTGAAGGCATTATAGTCCATAGTGTTTATCCCAGTATGACTGATTTCCAAAACTTTTAAATTCTGAAGTGTGTGAAATGCACCGTCGGGAATATAGTAGATTTTTGTATTGTGTGACAGTTTCAACGTTTGTAAATTTTGAACACTTAGAATTGCTGATGGTATGATGGACATGTTATTAATAGAGATATCTAGTTCTGAGAGACTTTCTAGACCTTGAAAAGCTACGTCAGACATAAGTGCAATCCCACATTTTCTTAGAGATAGCTTTTCTAGAGAAATCAAATAAAGGTTCCGAAAAAGACCCCCTGGAAAATTAAGAGGGAACTTGCCATTTCTATCCAAATTTAGGTATCTAAGATTTGTAAAATTTTTTAAAAAGAGCATGCTAACTCCAGCATTGAAAACAAGTCCAACGTTTTCTAACGTTAATTTTTCCAAACTCATTCTAACCGGTGCAAATGCATACTCACTGATGTTTATAAGCGGATTTCTCTTTATCACAATCTCTTTCACATTAAGATTTTGGAAAGTATTAGCATCAATGTACTCTATTGATGTATTAAAGAAAGTTATCCGAGAAATTATTTTCGATTTAAATAAACTGAAATTTAACAACTGGAGGTCAAATTGTCCCTCGCACTGGATTATGTTTAACTGTGTCCGAGTTCTTCGTTGCAGCTGCAATGACGAGCCGTTTTCTTCAAGACAATCACAGGGGAAGTCCTCTGGGCATTCGAAAGTCGTAGTTCTGTGAAGGAATGCCAACAATGAGAAAAGCATTACGTAAACCGGGATCGCTGTCATCTTCAGACAAGGAATCACACTACCTACAAAGGAGACAGGATGCTTTAGTTGGTATCCAGACATTCAGATTGAGTTATTAAGGCAACAGCATTTATAAAGATGTGTATGAATGTAAATCAATGCAGACATAAACGACCAGTTACGTAATTCCAACAGAGTGGATATCGATCTTCAACATTAAATATCGACTAGAAGATACCATAAATCAGAAGTGACGCCCGCGCAAGTACACACTCACATAACACTTCTAGATTTTTCATATTAGTTTAAATAGGTGTAACTAGTATCATGTATTGTTATCACGGTTCGGTCAGAGGAGTATAGATTTCTAGACTGCCGTCATGCATGTCAATAGCATCTAATATTATATACTTCTTCTTTTCTCGATAATTCGTTATTAACATTGAGGTAAAAAGTTACATGTGGCGATTGGGGGATCCATAGGAATATCATTAGGCCCGTAGGTATGGTGGTATTGGGCTTAAAGGGAACTTAACACTGAGGGTGCATTGTAGCATTGTTTGAACTGGTAACATGGTAACATTAGTAAATAGAGTTGATCTCAATAATATGAGGCACAAGAGGAATTTAACATGGAAATGACACTTTGGGACACAAGGTAAATTAAACATGGAAATGACACTTAGGGACACAAGGGAAATTTAATATTATGTACTAGGTTAAAAATGGGGGTTTGCGTTATAGGTAGTTTCCATTTAAAATGCTTGGATCACAAAGCGAGAAGTAAAGTTAAATAGTTATCTACTACCCAACACCAAGGTTTCGACTGTTATCCAGGACTACCTTTTTATCTACTATCCAACACATAGTTTTTTGATATATTAACACAAAAATTGACTGGAACAATAGTTCAGTGTCATTTGTTTTAATTTACAATTGGTATGAAATTGTCTCTGTACTGGTGACCATAAGTTTTTGATCTACCACTGGCTACAACAAACTAGTCAGCACACAACATCAGTGCTATCTCTCTGTTGGCGTCGATATTCATTCAAAGCTTTGTGGTTGCTCCATTACTTCTTTGAAACTGACTTAAAGTGGCTGTCGCGTACGCTGCAGTGATAACACGTGGAGGGGGTTGTTACTCTGATACTTCTTCTTAATTTGCCAAGATTAAATCTTCACGTATGATGTCCATGTGTTTAATACGCTTAATTGAAAGTGTCGACTTAGAACTGACAAATATTCCGTCTTTGGCAGCATCGGATGTTGAGCCATTTTTCCGCACAAACAATTCAGCATGACGTTTCCAAGCAATCATCTCCTTTCATTCTTTTCCAGATGTTCACCAAGGTTACAAGGATAACACATCGATGCAATTGATTTTTTTTTCTCCTTGAGATTCATTCATTTCGTACAAAAATCGTGTAGCATCGGTTCGTCCTCCAAAGAAACAATCGCGTGGATCCAAAGGTTCAGTTTCCACCAGATCGTAATCGTTATGGTTAATGTGTTGTGTACCTCCTGGTGAAGACGAGACAATCGTTATTGTTAAGGTGTTGTGTACCTCCTTGTGAAGACGAGATAATCGTTATGGTTAAAGTGTTGTGTACCTTTTTGTGAAGACGAGATTCGTCGTACTTTAACAATTCTTCATACTTGCAAAAAAGTTTGTATAGCCAGTCATATACACAAACAAATTTACGACTGGATTGATGAACATGTCTTGCTTCAGTGCTTGCATACAGGAGGTGGTTGATTGTTCCAAAGATATTGCGTGTGAATGATAAAAAAAAGGAATTTGACCTAGAGTCAGTGAGAAAAAAGCTAAAGAGTTAAGTAGCATTAGAGCCTATTTTAGTTGACAAATACATAGTTTTCGTTGGAGCCTATAAGCAAATTTGCCTAATGAACAACGGGTGAATAACCAGACACTGAGGAAGAAATACGAACGAACCCACAAGAATAGTATTACATAAATAGAAAAGAACGAGGAGATGACATCCTCGGAGAGGTTATTACTAACTCCACAGAGACATAAACGACGAAGACAGTGCGTTTACATGGACTAAATGTTATGCAGGTACACGGAGACTTTTGTAATGTTACGCAGGTACATAGAGACTTTTGTAATCTTTACTTGTTTATGCACAACTGTGGTGATTATAATTTGTATCTTATTTGCATACACTGACATTTATACCTTTTATATCTTTACATGTTTTAATTCTGTATACTTAGAGTGACTAGAAAATTCTTAAATTTGACGCTTTAAAAATAAATGTTTTTGTTGTTGTTACACTATCATGAGATTGACAAGAAAAAGGTAAAACATGTATAAATCTTTTGGACCTCATAGACACGTTCAGAAAACCTGTTGGACCTCATAGACATGTTAAGAAAAACCTTTTGGACCTCATAGACACGTTCAAATAAAATATTACAGCAGTAAGAGAATTTGACATCAGTCAGAGAATTTGACATTTTTTATTGCTAACTGAACATGATGCACCGAGATTCTTGCGAATGTGCCAAGTCATGCCACCGACGATGATGGCAAATTAAGGATCACAGTGGGTAAACTTTCATTCTGTGTAATCTTTGACTACTTCGACACCTAACGAATCTGAAATAAAATGACAAACCGAAGATTACATTGAGCTGAATAACCGTTACTTGTACCTTAAAGTTTAAGTTCTCAAAACGGACGACATCATTCCATGTGCCGATGCCAGAGTGGCTCCCGTCAACAATTTCACGCATTCGTTGTTCTGCGACGTGGATTTGTTGTTGTTGTTGTTGTTATAGGGTTTAATGCCATTTTTCAGCACAAGATAGGCTATACATGGCGGTCAGCATAAATGGTAGAGGAAGAACCCGGGAAAACCCGGAAAGAACCACCGACCCAGGAGAAGCTACTGGCAAGTTTTCTCACATACCCACATTGGTCAAGCCCGAGACTAGAACCCACGCAGACAGAGGTGAGATGGATTTGTACTTGAATAACAAACTAGTTAGCATGAGCACTTGCCTTTCCCGAGAATACCTGGAAAATCTATTGGCGTACGAAAAAGAAGCCAACAAGCCACATATGGCTTCAATGGTACTGAAACCTGACATTTTGGGCAAGTTTTGCGATACAGAATTGGCTGCTGATGACGATCCTCACAATGTTGGATTAACGACCGCTTAAAGAAAATCAAACAAGGACGTGTTTCAGAAATGATGGATTGTTTACATTTGGACATGTGGTTGCAAAACAAGTATTTTCTTGAATGCCAGAGACTGAGTCTAAGTATTACCGTAGTCCGCTTTACGATTAATCCTGACACGAGTACAAAATAAGCATCGAAGAAACCAAACTCTGCGTGCGGCGTGTGGAGGTTTTAACTAAAGTTGGAAACGACATCATTCAAATTCTTAATAGAATGAGAGCAAAGTATCCTCTGCGACGAGTGGAGGTAAAAAATTTTTAACATTGCCTATATACTCCGATCCAAGAAAGAAGGTCATGTTTCCCAAAGTTAATTTCCAAAATGTTTGCTCATTTGCATCGTCTGCGATACAACCCTCAACGGGAGAGATAGATCAAAATCATTTCGAGTTCCCAAACTTCAACGTGTCTAAATGTTATGAGTCTATGCTCTTAAAATAAGTAACAGAAAAGAGTGAAGACAACAAGCTTCGTAAAATTTAACAAATAATTTATTTCCCTAGAATACAAAGTGAAAAATGAAAAAAAGAACTTCCGGTATTACAAATTAAATCCAAAAATAATCCAAGAATTAAAGACACAAGTCCTAGTAATAAAAAGTCCTGAATAAAATTCAGCAAAAGTCCTGAAGAGATCTAAAATTAAAGGCGATGACGTGTCTGTTATGGCCTGCGAAGTGCTGATGTGTCAACAGTCTCTTGTTGAGTCACAGAAATATTATTCCAGGTTTGAATTCAGTATCAATTCCAGTGAGCGTCTTTATCCAAGAATTTTGTCAGAACACTTTTGTATTTCCAGAGAAAATAAAAAATTGAATTCAATAATTTGAAGAAAATAAAATTCAGCCCAAACTGGACACAACATAATACATCTTAAAGTGCTAGATGTTAAAGAACGACTGGTAAAATCCTCACAGTCACAAGATAATGTAGTTCTCTGCTTGACCTCAGGTCACAATTAGCATTTTCTAAAAACAACCATTACCTAATAGAAAATAACCTTCTAGAATGATATAATGAGCCTTGTTTATTTACAACACAACAGCCTATAAAATTCACTTAGGAATCTCCAAAACCCTGATCCTGATCAACATTGTTACTCCTTCCTTGTTTACCTGAATGAACATCCTGATAATAAACTCATACACATAGAGAATAATGAAGCTATTATTAGTTGTTTACATAAATGAAATAAATTTAAAAAAAAATAAAAAAGACGATCAGGTCAAGCAGAAATGAACTTAATTTTGGACAAGGTCAAGTCCAGCAAACAATGTTACATTACAATAACAGGTAATGGAATAAAATATTTTAAAACTAACAGACAAACAATTAAATTAAATATGCATAACACAAGATAGAAGTCACCTGAGATGGCCAGATGTTGTGCACCAAACTCTTTGAACCTCACTCTCCCCAGAAAAATTACTTGAGATGTTACTTGACACTGAAGCCACAGAACAGTTAGGTACCAACAGAAGCCGCGGCATTTCGTGTGACGATTGCGCAGGAGGGTATGCTTTCTTGGGTGTTTATTTCCCTCCAGACCAGGGCAGCAATAAGGGACACTTTCAACATATAGAATCGAGCGAACTTCGTAAGGAACTTCAGCTTATACTTGCTCTGGTCAACACAGTGAACGTTTATCTTGTATGCAGAATTTTACAACATTGGAAATAAGCTGCTTGAGAGAAGTGATCCTAAACTATTAGGAAGAAAGATGAAAGGCGAACCTATGGAAACAGTAGAAGATGATGTTTTCTATACAGAAAAACCACAGTCACAGACCACACGTGAACAAGACAAAATTACAGTAATAATGTCAAGATGCCTAGAACAAGTATAATACGGAGTTTTCTGTTTTATATGAAATAGCTGAAAGAATGACAGGCCTAGCCACGAAACATTATTATAAATCTCAAATCAATCTTCCTAGTCAGAAACAACACAACAAATTCTTGATGATGAGTTCAGATGATAAGTTCAAAGAGAATCAGGAACCTGCATGGACCATCATCTCAGAAGAGAAGATTTTGAAAAAGTGGTATAAAGACTTGCATGATCATTCTGTACCCCATTTGACTTCTTTGGAAACGAAACGCATCGAAACTCTCCTGCAACAGAATAATGAGGCTATCCTTTCATGGATTGACTTGACAGATATTTTTAAGATCAAGTGTGAACTCATGTCTTATCATAACGAGTAAAAAAAAAGTATGAATACCTGTTAACTTTATTGCCTTATGGCTCACAGTTAGTACATATCTTCATGGAATTCAGTGATGTGTGCTAAGATGAACATCCTCATCGAAAACCTAAAGGCATTAAAATATGTCATCAGCACTAACGTCAGTCATCAACCAGGAACCGACTGGGTAATCGTCTACTTTCCCAACGACAGCAGGGTGAAATATTTGGATTCTTATCGATTATTTCCTCTGGAAGACGACATAATTGCCTTATGCAAAATAAATGCTGCATCTTCTCTATTCAGTAGCGCGAGATTACAAAGGAGCAGATTCCACTGTGTATGGAAAATATGTGCCATTTCTTTATCAGTGCAGTCTTGGATTTCCTATTTTTGACCGTAAGTACTCTAAAAATGATGACAAAATTGAACAGTGGTTTTGTGAATATTATGGCTATCTATTTTCTTTAGTTCAGAAACGCAATGTGCATCAATGGAAAAATGATACTGTGCTGGATCGTTTGAAGTCTAATCTGATTCCAAAACTTTGTCAACCATGTAAACACCTTCAGATTTAAGTTTTTGGTCTTTGCAAATGTAAAGGAAGTAACCAGCAATAATACTCTCTCTACATTGGCTTAGTAAAACATATGTTCATTTAAAAAATAGTTTCGTCTTGTTATTTTCATAAAAAAATGTATTTGGACATGATTCTTTCCTTCAATCTTAACATTCGTATTTTTTTCTTTCATGTCCGCGTACCAAACTGGAGGAATATTTTACTGCACATCCTTGCTCTTCACATATAAAGAGCTGCGTTTACCAGTTTTTATTTCTGTGTTTGTGTACGTCGTTGTCTTCCACAATAAAAAGTAACACACAAACCAGTCTAACCCACTGTGATAGTGTGTGTGTGTGTGTGTGTGTGTGTGTGTGTGTGTGTGTGTGTGTGTGTGTGTGTTGGTGTGTGTGTGTGTGTGTGTGTGTGTGTGTGTGTGTGTGTAAACACTATCTAATCCTTGCATAATGTTAAACCTACGTGGGAAAACGTTCATTTTAGGTTCAATTCTCTCTGCACAACACCAACAGATGTTTTCCTTCACCCCTGGGTAATGAATGGGAGGGAGGAGTTTTCTTCATCTCCGTGCCAAAGCATATGGAGCAGTGCTATCGCCAGTCCATTCTGTGTAAAGAAAGAAAGACTAGTTAGTGCTTTAAGGTGGGAAAATTGAGCATCGCTACGAGTCTCTTAGATTAGAACACCTGGACCGGGTGGAAAAGATGCAGTCTTTAACCTACCTTCTATGCTTGAAGGGGGCGATGATCCTCCTGGAAACAGTCAAGGCCCTCATTAGAGAGGCCATCATTGAAGAGTTGGAGAAAATAAAGTTAGCATGGGCGGAGGAGAAGAGGGCGAGAGATAAGGGAGAAAAAATCCCCATGACTCAGTACCCACAGGATGAGGGTCGAGGAAATAATGCGACAGATGGGAGAAAAAAACTATATGCCTGATGAGGACTGGGAGGAGACAGACGAAGCTTCTTTTAGGTTCAATCTCCTTGTACGCAGATCAACTGAATACCTGGATCGGATGTGTCTTTGTTGTCTTGATAGGCCCGGAAGATGTAGATGTAGACAAAAACCCATTATCCGGAACAAAACCAAACGACCCATTTTAGGGCTAAACAGATCTCTAAAAAAGAAAGATTGTGTGTCAAAGGCTATGTTCCAACTCAATCTAAAACTTGAAACCCCTCCACACATTTGCTTGTGTGTAATAGCGTGTTTGTCTATAATTACAGCTTAGCGCCTGTATAAAACCTCCAACCTTTTTACTGAATTGACGGTTTGGAGTGTTTCGGCATTACATACTGCGTGTTGAATAGCAATCAAAAAGTGGGTGTTGGATAGTATGTCAGAAAGTGGGTGTTGGATAGCTTGTAAAACTTACGTGTTGGATAGCAATAAAAATGTTGTCTTGAATACTAATCACCGCGCGTGTGTGTGTGTGTGTGTGTGTGTGTGTGTGTGTGATTTGGATTTGTAACGTAGCTTTAACAATTTTCCAGTCATATCGCTACGATGTCTGCAGTGTGGCTGGTTATAGTGATGTCTAGCA
This sequence comes from Megalonaias nervosa, assembly GCA_016617855.1. NCBI lineage: Eukaryota > Metazoa > Mollusca > Bivalvia > Unionida > Unionidae > Megalonaias > Megalonaias nervosa. The sequence continues at coordinate 2,792 of JAECUM010038876.1, read as the reverse complement.
CTGGGGCACCATGCCGCAGACATGTAGCATCATGTTCCACCCAGTCACATTATCCTGACACCAGGCCAACCAGTCCTAGCACTAACCTGTTAATGCTAAGTGCCAAGCGAGGCAGCTGATAGTACCATTCTTATATGTCTTTGGTACGACTCGGCCGGGTTTCGAACTCGCGACCGGCCGCATCCGAGGTGGACTCTCTAACTATTAGGCCACCGGAGCGGTTAATCAAAACTAGTGTTCTTGATATTTGATAACTATTTAACATTGTACTTCCCTCCGTGCCATATAAATCTGTAAACATGGAAATGCCCTATAACGAGCCTCCGCTTTACACCTAAGGAGTAGGGGCCCCGAGTGGCCAAAAGCGCTCACTGTTACGGAGCACTGCCATCTCACCTCTGTTTGCTTGGGTTCGAGTTTCGGGTTCGGCCAGTGTGGGTATGTGAGAAAGCTTGCCAGTAGCTTCTCGTGGGTAGGTGGTTCTTTCCGGGGTTTTCCCGGGTTCTTCTTCCACCACTTTTACTGGCCGCCATATATAATCTATCTTGTGCTTAAAAATGGCGCTAAACCCTACAACAGCAACAACAACAACCTACGGCGTAATGTTAATTTTTGTACCCCAAGTACCATTTCCATTTCAAATTCCCGTTTTCCCCCTAAATGCCATTTTTATGTTAACTTCCTGTTGTACCCCGTACTATTGAGGTCAACCACTTTTAATAATATTACCATGCAACCTAACTTGAGGTCAGTCATTTCTAAAACTTTCACAATGTATTCTAAATGTTCAGTTCCTTCTATGATCCATATTACCAAAACAATTTAAATCTATGGGCGAAATATTATTCCTATGGATGTCTCCAGTCGCCCAATATTACTACTGAAATTTTTGGACTTAAAATCTAATTTTTATCCAAAAATGATGAGAGTACAGAGAATAAATCCGAGTTAAGTTTTTACTGTTGGTAACGTGAAGGCCAAGACCTGGTCATTTAAGACAGTTCAATGCGTAATAAAGGATAAAGTGCAATAAATGAGAGAATAAAAAGAGAAAATAATATACAATTATAGCAGATTGCTGAAACAAAATATGTAAAAATACAAAACTATATCAGGAAAAACTAGGAGAGAGGAAAGTAACAGAAAAATGTATCTATTACAAGTGTCGTATAATTAAAATAATCACTCTTTATTTTTGTCTCATTCTAGTACAGCAAGTATAATTGGTATTTTATACAAATTTCAAACTTTAATTCCTTGTCAATGCGAGCAAATTTAATTTCATGGAACAAAATGTTATCAAATGTACGTAAGATATCACTTCCAATAAATGTACGCCAAAGACTTTGTCTCATAAGTTACACAGTCATAATCAAGAAAATTATTATCTGATTTCAATATAAAAACAAGGAAAAATACGACAGCATGTACAGATAGATTACTCTCTTATGTGGCCGAATGACTCTCAAACAATCTGTCGATGCGGAGTTTGTTTTGTTTTTAATTAAGCACCGCTTCCTGTGTTTTCCATTCAAGATTAACTGATTGTATTAGTTGTAGAAAAGATAACAATACAGCCTGCATCTGATCAAAGTAACAAGAATGTACATCGCTTTCAATTAATTGTTGATCATTTACTTCACATATCTCGTAGATTAAAGTAAATTAACTCGTGACAGCCATTGGTTCGTGTTAGATGAAAACCAGCGGAGAGCAATCTCACTGAAAAGGCTTGTACCTAATTTCTGCTGAGGAAGAAGGCACTAGAAGGACATAGTGTTTTGCAAGTAGTTATAAATCGATCTCATGATTCAATCAAGACGATGATTACATTATGTTTACAGACTTTCTGGGCGGCTAATTATAATTATTTTCATTGCACAAACTCAGTGCCGGATTACCAAAGCGGCAGAGTAGGCACCGGCCTATGGGCCCCACGCCTTGTAGGGGCCCCGCGACAACGGATCAAAATAATTTTTGTTTAATAACATAATTTGTTAATTTGTTTAGTAACATTAATAACTGTTAATATTTGTTTTGTGTAATAAAATTGGTTAATTAAAATTGTTGGTTGGTAAAATTAAAAACGTATTAGGAGATAATTTGTGAGGGGGGGGGGACCCGAGATTTCGACTGCCTAGGGGCCTCCACAGGGTTTAATCCGGCACTGCACAAACTCTCCGCCAATGCAAAACATATCTGGACGCAAACTAGAGGGTAGATCGATAAGAAAATAGTACATTCATCAACAATGTTTCAATGACAATGCACATTTTGTTGGAACTTAAGCCATTCCGAAATGATCACGAATCCTTGAGACTATTTCTTTAGGAATAGATTTCTCTCGTTATAAAAATATAAACTATGGATAAACTTGAAACTTTACTGTTATTTTCTTGAATTTTGTATTGTAACAAGATAAATGTATAAGAAAAATTAAATTTAAAAGTTTCGTAGTTGAATTCTAAGGGTTTGTGCTACCATTAACTGTAACTTCTCTGAACTATTTGTATTTGTTTCAATACCATAAGAAACGTATTTTAGCTAAAGCTTTCGTTCTTGAGGTATGACTTTGTGACTTTGGTTTGGAAATTACACAATATAGACATCACTATTTTTCAGATACTCTAGGAAAAATCTTTTAATTTTGTCATTGAGTTACATTTTTGAAAATCATCATAGACCCCTTGCCTACTTGTTTATGCCCCACCCACCGCGATATTCCTGGATCCTCCCCTGTAAATGTTTCTTTCAAACAGTATGTAAATGCAATATTATCCAAATGTCAATAT
>JAECUM010038875.1:0-22249 GCA_016617855.1 Megalonaias nervosa | reverse complement strand
CTCTTTTTTTTACATCTTCACTATAAAATTGTGTTAATGATAAAAATAAATTTTTTAATTTAGTTAATGATTCATTAAACTCATCTTTAATTTTATTTTTCCATATTCTTATTGTATGTTCAGAAAATTTATTATCACGAGATAGTGGTTTATATCCATTTTCAAGAAAATATTTAGTTAAGAAAACGAAATGTCTACCATAAAGTTCAAATCGCTTAGTTCTATTTGCTGGATCAAAATATGGAGCAAATTTTAAATAAAGTGGATCTTTAATATATTTTTTTTCCGTTGTGAGAAATTCATTTTTGGTCAGTTCTGGAATTCCATTTGACCTTTGGTCTGGGGGAACATCAGGCCATCCTAACACTGATTTGATTGAACTTTGATAAATATCTACAACATAATCAGGGGAATTTATTTCAATCGCCGCTGATAATGTTGGTTCGTAAACAGTAATTGCTATTTTGGATTCTTTTCCTGTAATAGATTTAATTCTACCTTGGAACTCATCATTAATCTGTTCTATTTGATAACTGCCCGTTGAAATTCCAACAACTTGCCAATCAGGAGTTACATCAGGTTTATTCTTATTTGCAAATACAAGTGAATTATTTGCTGGTGGTCCACCAAACGATTTTGACCTGATATTTGGCCAGCTATGATAAACTCGTAATTGAGCCAGCGCTATTTCACTTGCTGGAATTGCAATTGGAAAATTAACGCTAAATTCAGGATTGGTCAAACTTAATGATATCATTGTAGTTTTTGACGGCGTTGTATTAGTGACGATCTGTTGTAATAATTCTAACGTTGACATTACTATTTAAAATACTCTGTATTTAATTATTTTAATAGAACGCGTTGCGTTCCCTAGGGAGCTTTTTGATCATTTATTTGGTGACTTCGTCACTAGAATCGCTAGCGATTCTGAATGCTTCATCATAAATTTTCATTATCGTTATGAACTCCTCATTGGATATTTTACCATCACTGAGATAAGCCGAAAGATACGATGATAGTTTAATGCATGCAGACACCGACGTGTGTAGTTTTATTATATACTCGTGTAATTTTGTGTTTGTACATGTAGCTATCTTCTTTGCGATAATACTAAGGATACCTACGCATGTTGTTGCGTTGAAACGACAATTTTACAACTGCAGGTGCTGTCATTGTTATTGTTGATAGTAATAATCCGGTTCCAGCAATAATAGCAGAAACTGAGTAAACAATTATATCAATGATAACCACACGCCTGCGATATTTTTTTTTACTTTTACTGTATAATCTTCGATGATATTTTTTAGTTTGGTTTGACACTCACATACTTGATTGTATCTGTAACGATCCACGTCAATAAGTGACTCCGCCACTAGGATTTGATTCATTATACAATGACGTTGTCATTTAAGTAATTAATTGAGGAGTTTCAGCTACGAATTCCAGACACCACCAGTAACGTCTCGGTGGCATTTCCGTTGATGTCAACGTAAATGTTTCTTTGGTGTTCTTATTTAGCATCACCAGTAGAGGATTATAATGTACTTTCGGTGATGATGAAGTGGCCGCAGTAATTTCCAAACCATACATGGACAGCCTGTATAACCCAGTTACTTCTGCGGTATGTTCGAGAGTGTTATCGCGCGGTGTCCATGTTGATGATCCTGATGCTACTGTGTACACAAGATATTAGGAATTCCACTAACAATATCGTTGATTTTTGTGTTAATGTCAGCAAGTTTTATGTCAACAGTTGGTGGAATCCAAAAAAGTCATTAATAGATCTGTTTATATTTCTACGAAAATTTAGAAACGTTTGGATATGATTAGAAAAATCAGTTCTAAATGCGGTCATTTCATCGTTGATTGTTGTTAATGATGTCACTTGATCGCTAGCGATCTTAATATTGCTATCATCGACGTAGTTTTTCGTTGCAGCATCAGAATTTAATTATGTGTTCTGAGATTATTAATACCATTATTATTCATGTTGAGAAAAAGTAACGATATTATTAATAACCGCAATGGGAATTCGTATAAGTACATCTGACAGTTGTATATTACTTGTTTTTAATCGTCCTTGTTTATCCTGTAAAACAACGACTTCATTTTGATCCAAACTTGTGATATTAAATAAATCATCGATTTCATTTCTGAGCTGGTCAAGAGTTGCATATTTAGATAAGTCAACTTTCTGCTGACCTTTGCGAGAAGATCTTCCATAAATATCTACCATTATATTTACTAATATCTGTTTAAAATGTCTGCAGAACGCGATGCGTTCTGGCTATGCCTGGTGGTGGTATATTCGTGTACGACTTTATGAGGTGGTTTTCCTGGCGGTGCCAGTGAAATTGCGTCGAGTACAGCGAGGGTTTCACTGCCACATACCGGTGGATCTGTTAATTTTTGTGTTGGTAATGTTGAATACCAGATTGGAATACTTTGCATGTTGCTAACATATTTTAAAAATTCTTTTGGTGGTGCCAACCCATACGAATCAAAATTAATTATTCCACGTGGATCAATTGCATATGCAACCCAGTGAGTAACTGGACCAGAGTTTTATCGAGATTAATAATACCAGTTTCAATATTGTTTGGTTGTTTTGGTAATTGATCACGCATAAAAACACTTCTGAAGTGTTTTATGTTCAGTTGCTTAGCAGCATTAAGCAAATCAAAATTAGACATAGGAAGAATCATCGAACTGTCCCGGGCAGTCTTAGACCTTTTCCGTACCATGAATATGGGGTCCCTGGAAGTCTTAGACCGCGACCGTATACTGGGCCTGATAATCTTAGACGGCCCGGCTGTGGCACGTTTGGTGCTCTTAGACGTCTTCCGTGTTGTTTTGCCCGTGATCTTTTTTTAAAGTTTTCTGCGTGTATAATTCCTTGACCCGTTGCTTCCTTTAATGCCATTCCAGCAGCAGTTCCAACAGCACCTAATGCAGCTGCTTTTGCAACAGCTGGGGCTGCAGCGGCTATTATCGCTGGTAGCGCAGCAAGAAGTGGAAATATACCACCGGTTTTAGCGATGTCTTTAATGGCACTCGCAGATAGATTAAGTCATATGCCAGTCTTTGATTGTTTGGCATCATTGAAGTGCCTATGCTGACGCTCCGATAATGATAGTTTATTCGGACCATCTGTGATCTGTTCTCGCTTTAGTGATATTTTTACCGCACAATTATTTTTTGATGATGATTGTAGCTTTTTAATCTGACCAGGAGTCAGACTGACATTATCATGTTGATATGACATTTATAATTATCATCCTGATTTTAAGTCAGGGATTTAATTACTTGTTTTCTACTGGAGCTTCAACAACTCTCATTCGTCCGCCAACACCTTCAAGTAACATTGATTTATCGCTGAGTATAACGGCGATTGCTCTGTAATTAACAATAACTCCTCGTAACACACGAGCTCGAAAATGTATGTCAACGACGGACTGTCTGGTTAAATCTAAATGTTCCAGCGAAAAGTAATAAATCGGATGCATCGTTGAAAAATCTAACTGTGATATTTGTAAACCAGAATCAATATTCTGATCACGCCTCATGAATGTCATTAATCGATGATATGCACGTGTTACATGATTTAGCTCGAAATTCAACAAAATATCCTCGGATGGTTCTTGATGTCCATTTATTCTCAACGAAACTTCAGAAACACCGAGTTTGTCAAATATCATAATACTTTGTAGTTGATTATTTATTCGTGCAGTATTTTGTAATGCAATAAATATATGTCGCGGTGCAGAAACACCTTGCTGAGAAGCTATTTGCCATGTAAATAAACCATTAATGTTACTCTGGATAGAATCTGTGGTCATTGTCAACCATGATAACATTGAGTTACCACCTTGACACATAAAAGAAAGTAAACGTTCTTCTTCAGTTAGTGTTGGAGTCATTACTGGCATCCACAATGAAAGTTTTGTTAGTATTACTTTACCATGAAGTGCTCTAGTTGCAGCATCATCAACTCCTTCAAAGTGCCATATTGCATCATCGTCCGTGGGTTTCCTTACAAGTACAACTGTGTGCTTAGCTCCGAAAATAACTTTTCTAACATTTCTGCAGACTCCAAAAATATGTGATAATGGAATTGCACATGAAAACATTCTATCTTTCAACATTGCTTTACGTGACGCAAATCCTAAATTAAAATTTCATTCATTGATGCGACTGCCGTTTCAGCGGCATTTAGTGTTACATTTTTGTGATCTGCATGATCAGAAGTGTGCTTGGTAAACATCATTGATAGACCAGGTGATCTTGAATAATCATCAATATATCGCGCAAGACCAAGTATCGTTGTTGCAACGTCAACATCTTTTTGAATTGATTCAATATTTGTTCCGTCAATCATGTACGTAGCGCTGTCGAACAACGCCATGATTCCATTATTAACAAAACCAAAAACATCATCGTTTCCGTATTCAGCATTATCTGCTTTAAAAATTTTACCTTAAACTTCAGTGAATGCTTCAGCGGGTAAGAAATATCTGCTTGTATCTTGAACTTGAAGTTCAATTCGTCCACGCTGATCTGGAATTCGTGCGTCATAAGAGAAATACTGATAATCGCGCACAGACTCATCCTTAAGAACCAATGCGTCCATATCAAATGCAGGATCAGATATACGTTTGAACATCTTTATTATATTTATTATCGTCTAACACGAAAACCACTTCCAGCTATCAGACTAGCGGTTATATTTTTTTTCTTTTTCTGACATTGGTACACCAGTTAATTCTGCTTGTTTTTGATTAGCAGCTTGATTTATTATTTTACTGACATTTGCGGGCATCACTTCAGTACTGGCCAGTTTCACTGGTGGCTGAGGTTTTCGTCGTATTAATCGCGCTAGTCTATCCTTGATTGCTGAGAATGCTTTGCTAGCAACATCACCAACAGCACCAATACCTTTTTCACGAACAACTTCAATAGCTTTCATTCCCAGTTGCTTTGCAAGCGGTATTGCTTTTGGGGCTATCCTTCTAAATAGACCTTGAACAACATCACCAAGTCCATCTCCGTAGATCGTTTTGTATACTGGTAATTGTGAATTTATTACCCTGACCATAGTTGATCTATGAGTATGATGTATGATCATCTTATTATTAAGTGATTTTATCACTAACTGCATCTAATTACATACTCAATCACTGTGATAATCATCGGCGATTTCATTAATAAGGACCGATATACATTAATATCCATAACACCGCCTGTAAATAATCGTTTACAAATATCAGCTGCTTCATTAATTATTTCTGGGGAATTATTACCAGCTCATTTTCCTCCAATGAAAATTTCTAGTCTTTCAACATCGGCAAGGACGTTATTAGGACAAATAATAAGGCCACTTCCTTGAGTAGTAAGACCACTTCCAGTGGCACCGGGGGGATCTTGATCTTCTTCCTCACTTGTTGTTCTGACTGGTTGTCGTGGTGATTGCAATCGTTTCATCATTTCTTGAAATTGTTGTGCTTGTTGCGGTGATGGTTGTTCTCGTTGTTGTTCTCGTTGTTGTAGTCGTTGTTGTGGTCGTTGTGATCGTTGTGGTGATGGTCGTTCTCGTTGTTGTAATTGTTGTACTGAGTCTTCTCTTTCAGCTACACAGGGATCAGGTGATGGTTTGTCTCCGCCGTCGAGATTTCGGCTTTTTTGATGATATAACTGGTGTTCCAATATCTTTTTTCATTTCATAAACTTTATTAACAAAATCATCATATTCTTCTCTATATTTTTTAATGATTTGTGGAATATCCTTGTACTCACGAAATACCCTAGCAACCCACCCGTTTTCTGGAGTATTATAAAATTCTGGCTTTAGAAGCTGATGCCGAATCTGATATCCCGCCGCAACAACCTTAACAGGATCAGTTATAACTTCTGCATAGCCTTGTTGATTAAAATACCGAGGTTTTAATTCTGATTTAGACAGATCCTCGACAATATTTTTAACATCTTGAATTTCAGCACGTGTTTTATCAGCAGACTCTATAGCTTCCTTAATTTGGTTTGGTAATGTTCCAATAACCTGCTGTGTTGCAGTTGTAGCCTCAGCGGTTTTCTCCAACGCGGGAAGAAGACCCCTAGTAGTCTTTGTAACAGGTTTAAATAACTATTCTGCACCTTCTGCAAATTCCACTTGAGACTCCTGACGTTCTTGTAGTTGCTGCTTGACAGAATTACGGACGGATAAATATTTCTTAATTTCATCTAGTCGCTCTCTAGCTAATCTAGTTGTGTGAGATTCTCCTATCATTATTGTTATATCAATAATGATTTAATTATAGCAGCAGGGAGGGTGAACGACCAGCATTGAGTGACCAACACGTAAACGAAACATTCCTGAAAATGAAAACGATAATGTAACAAAATGAGCTAACCCAATTAGAGAAATCTCAAGGCCTGACAGGTTTTGGTTTAACATTATTGACCTTGAGATTTCATTTTCGTAGGAAGGTTTATTTTTCATAAATAAGGTCTCCAGCAAAATGGTCTGTTCACCCTTCCTGCTGCTACATTTCACTGACATAGACATGTTATGGCTTCCCTCTGGTACACAGTCATACTTTCGATGTTAAACTTACAAAGTATAATTTTTAGGTCAATTACCACCGCCGTTTTCAGCCGATGTATAATGCACCACGACATTGGTTAGTTGGCATTACATACTAAGGGAGGCATCACATGAAATCCAATAGATGTCGCTAGGACAAAGCACCGATATAGCTGTTCGGTCTGCCAAGGTGTAGATGGGGATATCAGAACCTTGGCTAGAAAAGATGGACATGTATTGGCAAGGGGTGTCGTCAAATTTTAGATTTGAGAATTAAACGAGCAGAAATTATTTTGGATGCAAAACTATTTGTGAAACGTTTGATATCTCCAAATTCATTTAACTTCTATTATGGTAATGTTTCTGTAAAAGTCAAGAAAATATTCCTAAATTGAAAAAAATCGATAGTATATTATTTAATTTATTTGACCTTGAAGAGATGACGTTCATGGTAAAACAAAAGCAGTAGCGAACAATGATCAGCAGCAACAGAGACTCCAAACCAGAAACGTCTCAATAGCAAGATCCGTCGGATAAAATGCAATTATTAGCAGGTTAAATTGATTCAAACACCACCTGAATCAATGGCGCTTGTTCTTAATTGAATCATTGCAACTATTTCCCATTTCAGCAAGTCATTCCATCGATACACGCACTTATTCGCTCAACCACGTAATAATTCAATCATTCCATTTACCACATTGTATATCTGATTCTGTTGACAATCCGAGTCTTTGTCAAAAATTAAAAATAGTAAAATCTCTTGCTCGACACGTGTTTAAAGAATTTACCACTCTTAAGATCTTCACTATTTATCTCAGCTGTGGACTTTATTTTTGTTCTAAAATATGTACTGTACTGAAAGGCAGTATTTTTTTTCTTTCCTAAAGCTTTCAAAATGAAGTATTGCTTATGAAAAATTATTACAACGAGCGATGTGTAAAATATTCCTCCAATATTGTTAGAATCGTTCAAACAAGTCCGGCATTGTTTCCTTTCTCGTAAAGAACATTGTTTATTTATGTATGTCCTCGAAGGTTTAATGCATATGAACATATTAACCTAAACTAAGCATTTGTTCCACAATTATCGGAAACGCGCATAAAACGACATTGGAGGCTGTTAGCGTTTTACTCTTTCTTCTCGTATGACCTATTATTAACTCCACTTTGCATGCAACTCATTTTTTTGTAGCATTTGACAGAGATCTACATCGTCACACCATATTTTAAGGTTAAAAATGTGTAAGTTGTGATAATTATGTTTAAGCAATATAGTTCAAACAACCATCACGTCTTTACCTGTTTATTATTATTATTATTGTTATTATTATTGTTATTATTATTATTATTATTATTATTATTATTATTATTATTATTATTATTATTATTATTATTATTATTATTATTCCTTGATTACTCAATCAAGTTCGTTCTTTTTTCTCCATTGTTGTTTTTTGTTTTAAACCACTGTCTTTTCTCTCTTCCTACCTATCAACTTCCGTCTGCAAGTTCAAAATGATGTCCAATTTATACCATTTAATTTTAGTCTCGAGGTGACAGAAAAAGACGAAAAGAAGCTAACATATCTAGAAGAAAGTGAAATTCTGCGTGGGTAAGCCACACGTTCTGGACTCTAATAATTTTGTTACGAATGAGTAGCAATATTTTCTTTTCATTGCTCCCCCATCTCGATGTATGTTGACACCTTCACATTTAGTTTCTTTGAAGGTCGGTAATATTTATAGATATTGGTTTAGTGAAACAGACATTATATAACGTATACTGCCGATCAATCAATCAATCAATCAATCAATCAATCAATCAATCTGGTGCTTACGTTACAGCAACACAAAAAGTTATTTGGTGTCGAGAAAATAGGGGTAAAGTGCTTTGTCCAAGGACCCACCACGGTAGCTGACTCAGGCTGGTCACAGGGTAGGATTTAAAACCACAACCTTTCGGTCATGAGTCCTGCACCCTATTCACTGAGGCAACCCAGCTACCAGATATACAGCAACCGAAATTATATGACCAGTTTTTTATTCATTATTTTCTGTGTCGCACAATCAGCGTCTTATACCTGTTACACTCAACTATAAACGGAACATATTTTTACGAAATAAACACTTAACTAAATATAGTATTAAAAGTGTTTAAGTAGCCTTTTTAACTCACATTGTAATCTTGATCATGTTTGAAAACGACGGAGAAAACAGATTTTGGTGAGTGTTGATGGCATCCGAGATTAAATGATAATTTAGCTGCAGCTTATGTTACCGAAACAGACTGCAAGCTTGCCTACACATACAAATTCAGGTTTGAAATCAGAAATAAACAAACATTTAAGCAATAATCATTACAAGTAAACTCAAAATGATTTAATCTTTTATTTATTGACATTACTCTTCGAACTCTGATGGACTGTCCTGCCATCTTCTGCAGTATTGTACATCCCCCCAGCACGATTTGCTGTTTTAATCAGTGCATGAAATGTGCTGAAAAAATAAAATTCTTTTCTTTGGTACTAAAGAAGTAAATAATTTGACAAAATATACAATTTGAAGCGATCCGCAAACATTGTGAAAGATTGATGTCTTTAAATCATTGTGAGATATTTTAACCTATTTTTATCGATGTAATAATGCAGCCGTTAACCCCAATGACACAAGCAGGTGAAACACATCATACAAACCGAAACCGAAGGATGTTGTCATTAAATACATGATATAAACAAATTCTACATTTTTAAGTTGATATAATGAAATATTTCACTCATCAAATGGAAATGTTTTCTATATATCGACAGTTTTGTATAACAATCCTTATATTCAGTTAATGCCACAAAATGTTTATAAATAGTCTTTATTATTTCAGGAGAGTAAAGAAATTAGAAGAAGAAAATAAATAAGCGTTTAAAGCTAAACGGTACTTGGTACGAGTTTGGTTCTGAATTAATTTCAAATGATATCTGATTTAAATCCCGTCCATCTATGGATGTATACTTTTCATCAAGACTTATCGAAGTGGATTTATTGCTCTATGTCAAATGGTTCCAAAATTGTAGGTTGTTCAGATATATAATTGTATTTACCTCTAAATAATAACAAGATAAATCCAATAACATCTATTACATAATGCTAAAATATGGATCGTTTCAGGGTTACTGGTTACGGTTGGAATGACTAGTACTAATTTGTAAATTATCGATCCATACTATTAACATGCATTGTTCCAGCAACTTTATTTTAGTTACCACTGGTTTTATGCAAAAGCATTAATACTATTGAACAGAATATATGCTTGCAGTTATCACCTGCATTTATTACAGATACACCCTATTCCAAAATAAAATGACTCTGATTTAGTTTCGCAAATATAATTCGACTGTTTTGATCTAAAACTAGAGTTGCATAGTTGGAACTTTATTTAGAATTCTTTATTATTTCAGGAGAATAAACGCTTTGGACGAAGAAAAGAAGAAAGTCTTTTGAAAGTATATTTTTACAATAATAGGACACAGTGTAGTTGTCAACTGAGTTTGAGATAATATTTTATTTTAATGCCATGTACAATGAGATGTATAATCATCAAGTGATACAACGTTTTGCACACAAGTGACAAGATGTGTATACTTTGCCTGGTGTAGTGGAGTCCGAAAAGTCCAGTTTAATGCGTTTGATCATTGCTTAGACATTGAAATGATAGAAGGCAAAATACGATACCTATAATAGGTACTACTTAGTACAGTGGAGGGGTTTCATTAGTTCAGTTTTATCGGTGTTAAAAGGAACGAGGAAAGAACACAGTGATACAGATGGGCAGACATTCAGATACATGCATACCTTGAAAGATAAATACAGACATCAGTAGCAATTGAACAATCAGCGTTAGTTTTGTGCATAATAGCAGTCAGATTGTAATATCATGATAGGGATTTCAATTGTCAATCTCACGCTTGCGCCTGAACAGTTTGGAGAATTAGAGAATACAGATGACATGACTAATCCAAGTATTTATTCAATGTCTTGTCATGTTGACAAATATAACTTCATTATAAGAGAAGGTAAATATATGTTTTTTCGTAATATTTGTTTTAAGTCTGGCTGAGGATCTACAATTTGAATGAGAGCTATAAAAGTGTGGTCATATCGATAGGACTCAAAGGATAATTTTATTACAAACAGTCGAGAAATGAAAGAAACATTACCCTGGTGTACAGATGAATTCTGTTAACATTTCAAATATTAAAATTTATAATGTTCAATACTAAGTTACATTTGTATTTTGGCTCTAATTTGTCTGCACTCTTATAACAAATGTACTCTTATGACAATCAGCGCAGATCAACATTATGCATGCTTCATGCCTTTCACGATTCTGAATAATGGAAATGGAAATATGTAGTTTATTAATTTTTATATTTGCATGCACATGTGTACAGTATCTTTAAAATAACAATTTAGACTTTCTTATATTCCAGGAAACTTTAAGATGTGCTACACAAGAAAGAAATAACAATAAAAGAACTCCAGGAGAAAACAGAGAGGTAGTTTGAGTTTTGTTTTTAAATATAATTATATTATCTTTTCCCTATCAATTTAAAACCTCCCCAGACCAGAAGATTAATCTACTTTCCATGTTCAGCAAACAATGCATGATGACTCACTTTCCCGTAATAAAATATCCAAAGCAATCAACGAACCCCTGAGTATTTGTAAATGATAAGAAACTGGTCCAAATGTGTTATGTTGACATATTTTCAGCATGTTGCACACTGTTCCATAAAAGGGTAAATGCATCAATGTGCACAGTGTTTAGAAAGAAAAGTGCTGTAGAGTAGTATAATAACGCTAAAGATCACAAAATTCTAGTTCTAGGTACGCATATGAACCTTTTTAAAAACACAAGCAATACAACTTTAGAAGAATCTCGCAATTGCTTATTAAGGTATCTTCATTCAATTGATTTTATTTCCTTTAAATGCACATATTTTCAGAATGTTGCATACTGTTCCAAAAACGGCTAAATCCATCAATGTGTACTATTTTTGACGAAAAGTACTGTAGAGTAGTATAATAACCCTCAACATCACAAAATTCTAGTCCTAGGTACGCATATAAACTTTACAAAAACACAACCAATACAAGTTTAGAAGAATCTCGCAAATACTTATTATGTATCTTCATTCAACTGATTTTATTTCTTTTTAATGCACCAAAGAAAAATTAGAATTAAACACCCCCGAAAAAACACACATTTGTGAAGTCAACATATCGTCGAGTAAGACAATGTGATTATTATCTCTACGATTATTATGTGGATGCGATCTTAACTATTGAAGTTAGATCGCAAGGTATTTTTGACAGCGTGTAGTCAAGGGGTTTTGAGGAGCAACCGAGAATTTAAGGAGATTTAAGAGCTATCCCTATCTATGGTGTTATGAACTATATGTTGTGCTGGATATACTCATTTATTCGCAGGGCAAATCCCAAATCTTTTTATTGGATATTCTTCAATTCTCTACCTCAAGCCCCATTTAGAACCCTTACCTAGGGTGGTAATCACAACTTTGTTACATTTGTTGCGTCCTTCTGTTATGATTGAATGCATACATCTTGTAAAACAAGCATTAAAATGCCACTGTAAAAAAACCAACATTTTCCTTGGTGATTCCAGAGATCCCAGGGAGGGATCCAAACCGATACTGTTTTAGGAAAAGAATACCTCATGGACAAACAAAGTACTATTTTTGGTCTATGACTTAAAACGCAAACGCTAAAGAAATGCATAAATGCTGAAAGATGAGAGGATAGAGGATAAACTTTGGGAGGTTAGTTGATAATGAAATGCATTTAAAATACATTATTCTTGGGGTACATACGTTTTTAGGGTCTGGATGTTAATGATGTTGTTATATTCAACATTGCAGAACAAACCAAAAGAAGTCGATCACGACTTAAAACACTGTCTTCGACTTTGATGAAACAATCTGCATTTGTGCTGTAGATTTTGAATAAACGTTTCAGTGCAACATGCTGAATGATTTTGTTTAACAAAAAATGATTAATGCAAGCTCGCCATCGCACGGAGTAATCATCTCAGGCTAACTAAAAATATTTTGTTTACCAATCTAACTGTGTTACCATCTACATATATGGTAGTGACAACTCACATCATGTACTTTGCATTTAACCAGTGTTGGTTGAAAGTTTTCATTCTGTTTAATCTATTGTATCTTCATAATTTTCAGATTTAAAAAGGAAAAATATAAATTATAAATAAACTATTATAAGACATATTGATGATTATTCTCTGCAAGGATGTCTTGTTATCGGCGTTGCATCCATGATGTCAAGAAACAGAGTGTTGGCAAGACCTGGAAATCAAACTTCTGTGACAATTCCAGAAACAGCAGGGTAAAGATTTCTAGACAATTTCATTAAATGAAACTTATCGTTTTCCATTTACAAACGGATATATGTCTTGAGTGCTTTGACATTTTTGATTTTAAGAAGCTTTATACTATAATAGCTATAGTTCCAGCCGTCTCATGAGACGGTAAAAGCGTGAAAGTGCTGAAGCAATATTTATAACATGATATATTATATCATTTGTAACCTAACGTGAGAGTAACTAACAGAGGGTTAATATATCAATGACCCGACCATATTCTCCTTCACCAAATCCACCAGTAATGGCCACCTCCATCCATGTCGAAGTTGTTTATGTGTCAGTTCTGCCAGATGTTACGTGTAGGCTTGTACAAAAGTAACGAAAGAAATGAGTGAAGTCAACAAGCTTTGTAAATTTTAACAAAATAATTTACTTCCCTAGAAAATAAGGTAAAAATAGGAAATAGGACTTACGGTGTGTGAATATAATACAAAAATTAATCCTAGAATTGAGAAATATAAATCCTATCACTAAACAGTTCTAATTGAATCCAGGTTCGAATCTCTATGAAGTTCCATTATGGAAGGCGATGACGTCAGATGAGATATTTGTACAGATGGCAACAATTCCTCGTTGAATCACAATTTATAATGTTCCCGTTTAGAATTCCAGAATAAATTTCCACTGAATATCTTTGTCCCAGACTCTTTATAAAAGGAAGCACTTGTGTTGTCTTTTAGAGAATAAATTATTAAATTCCAAAAAATAGATGAACTTCAAAACAATCTGACATCAACGATTAAACACCTCGAGCTCTAACGGTGTAAACAATACGACTGGATCGATCTACTAGCAATTGGCTGTTTTAAGTCGCGATTTTAGATCACATGGTGACTCACGTGATGGACTACGTGATCACTAATTATAACAGCGCAATAAAACAATGCCATTTATCACGTAGGCCCGAATACCACTGTCTAAGAATCAAATTCTCACGCTGGAAATATTTAAAAAAAAGTCTGTTTTCAATTTAGCTAACACGTGGGCCGAACATGACCTTGGTAATAGCCAATCGTTGTAACATAATGTTTACAAAATCTATGAACCAAAGTGAGCTAAAATAGTGCTTAAGTCATACTTATACGTTCTAATCAAGTCAACAAAAGACTGATTTGTTTTCTTCAAAATTATCAAATCCCGTGAAAATAATAATTACAATAAAATGTAATGGAAGAAAAATAGAATAAGAAGAATTTAAAACTAACATACAAGCAATTTAATTACATATTCGTAACACAGATATTTAAAGAAGTTTGCAAAATCTGCTTTTATTTCAGGTATAAAGTAGCATTATGTAGCAAATCAGAAGGTTGTATATTTTGATGCATTATATATGTATTTGGGCCATTGTAAACTACATGTTAGAGTTTAATTTGTGAAATACATCGCAAGTAATTTTTCGAAAAACCTCACCCTATAGAAAAGTCAATCATTTAACAATCCTAGAACAACTTTTGTATATTTGTCATAGGCGTCCCAAGTTCTAATATAAATTAATTTTAAAGTTTGTTAAGCACGGCTAAGCCAAGGTATCTGTAAGCAATTATCACCAGATCAACAGTGATATCAGGAATATCATGTTACGTGAATCAGATTATAGATTGATGCTGGTTCTAGATTCCTGGCAAAATCAGACTTCTTGGTTGTCCTCATTCTTTTACCACAGAATGGAAAGAAAGGGTATCTCGCAAGCACATATCTGAGCGGTTGAAATATATTAAGTTTCTTTGACGAAATCCTAGAAACGAGGATTATAAAGCTAAAGATCTATCTACGAGACTATGTTATGCCCTACTTTTCCTGCTCACAATTTTTCAAAGTGTGAAATGAAACAGCCACGCTGCATAATGTTTCTTTACTCTAGTTAATGAACTTCTCTCTATCAAATATGTGTTTTTCTTTTCTACTTTTGAGAATAGTTCAGCCTGTTTTGCCTGAGAAAGATATAAAAAAAAGACGTTTAGTAGATGAAGACTTGATATATATATATAACCTCTTTCTCGTCTGAATTACCTTATGTCTTCTGAGCTTTAAACTTGTGTCGATGAAACTTAAAAGGCAACCCATTCATTTTAAACAAAGGTTGTACATGATATAAACCCACCAGTTCCATAGTTTGACAAATAATAAGAAAAGAAAGCCTTACTATTAAATATGGCGCTTATTGTTGAATATATCGCATGCTGGTTAATTCGGTCTAAAGTGCGTCTCTCAGTGCAAAATATCTGTCGTAAATTAATTATCTGCATACCCCTAAATTTGAAGTTCTTTTTAAGCTTCATCTACCTGAAAAGGGATAATGATTTTTCCAGGGAGCGAGAGAGATAGAGAAAGGGAAAGATTTTGTGGGGTGGGGTGGTCATGTTGAGATATTGTTTTGCAAAACATGGTTAAAAGGAATACCATTCCGCGCATAAGTAAGATAATGTACGCCTGTAATATATCAGTGGTATTGAATTATATAAATATCTAAGTCAGCATACATTTAAATTCTTCTAAAATCATTTTTTGTGTGTCCGTTCATTTTGAGAACCTTTCCTTTACAAATGCATTGCACCCTTTATCATCCCAATAGTTACCATGAGAGAACTTCAACTTTTATTTTCTTAAGACCTGGATCAGTATAAATGATGGGTCAGGTCAAATTCTACGAGGGACACTCTAGTTTATACTTTTATCATAGGCCCTTTCCCACCACAGTTATACCACTACACAAAATACAACAGAGTACAATACATGCGATGAATAAGCCAAGAACTTGTGCGTATTTATTCCTTCCGTCATTTGTACCATTACACAAAGACCTATGGGCATAAGTATATAAAAATATTCACATTAAGCAAATCATTGTCCATAAGTATATAAAAATATTCACATTAAGCAAATCATTGTCCTTATGATGGCCTTGAATACCAAATGGACAGCTATTTAGTGTTATCTATATTTAAATTATGTGTTTGATATTTATCGAGTATCATGTATGCCAATATTCAGTACTTTACTGTTCTACTTGATTATAGATTGCACTTAAGGATATGATCGATGTATGCAGTTATCAACAAGCATGATTAATGTATTTTGCATGAACAAATATGACTGATGATGAATTTATGATCACTGAATTGTACCTCAACTAATATGGTGATCAGTGTATTCTCTATTAACAAATATGATTAACGTATCTTTAATAACAAGTATGATGCTACATTTCATTGTCATCAACACATATGATGATTTTTATCTCGTGGCATCCAGACAATGACGACGAGATTCATACTCCACAGCTCCAGACAAATGGCTTAAGACCGACCTCATGTGGTCTTCTTCTCCCAGCCTGCCGAATTATCATTCACGAACCATTTTATTCCGCATACTTGCTGGCCCCTTACAATATGCAAACCATGTCGTCCTTGGAAACAATGTCACCGCTGACATAATTATCAGAGTACACACATCCTGAGAATTCGACGACTCTCCATAACATATAAAACTACAATGACTGAATAGTGTTATACATGACACATGTTAAAATGTGAATGCAGCGATATACATTATAGCCATTAGCAAATGTAACAAGCTTCTAATTCACCAGCTACTTGCCTGTTGTCATGGAGATGGACCTGTCATTTTCATTATATAAAATTGCTTTATTTTTTTTATCCGAGTCTTAAATGCGAACCTATTTACTGTAATATGTGATACATGTAATTGATTTTACGCATATCTATTGTGAAATTTAGACGGAAATATTTCTAAATATGAAGCAATTTCTAACGAAGAAAGTTTGATTAGAGATTTACAAGAATAAATAAATACAATCGTTACATGTCATCACCGTATTTAATAGGTTTTGCAAATGACCCACAGAACTTTATGAATTTAAAATTATGACTATTTAACATCCACCTTTCTCTAAGATGATGATTGTACCGTATCCCTAATAAAATATCGTTTGAAATATGGTGTCAATGCAAAAGACACCACCGGGGTTCCAAGCGGATTGCTTGACTTTACTTGTATTACTCTGCAATAGGACATTCTTTTACATAGATACACTTCCTAACGAAGTCTTTTCGACGCGGTGACAAATATTTTATATCCAAAAGACCATAAACCATCCAGCCTATCATGTTTCAACTCAAGTTCTTCAGCTGCTCTGATATCTATACCGATATATATATTATTTATTTATTTATTTATTTATTTATTTATTTATTTATTTATTTATTTATTAAGGACATATGTCTTATAGCAATTCAACCCGCTACTTTTTTGATAAATTCATTAAGTAAGCAGTCGTGGTCTATGATGAGAAAACACGCTACATGTGTATTTCATTTTTTTTTAATATGATGCACATGAATACTGAGTTTCATACATGCGCTATCAACACAATCTAATAATCGTTTCCTAAAACACCCAGCCGACTGCGGTATCTAAAGTGCAAGAAGCCTAAAATTGTATCTTCCATGTTTGCTTCAATGATTCAATTTGTAAATTAAAAATTATTTACAATATATGTGAAAGTAAGACGAACATATAGTTGCAAATAACGTTAAGAAATATCTCTTCTCCGTATAAAGCACAGAGGATTCTCAAGACTCAAAATTTCGTTTTACCTCTTTTGCTAATTAACCGCCATGGGTCATTGATATGTACATGTCACATCCAACCCTTGTCTTTTGTGGGGTTATATTTGTGGCGTACGGTAGCATGAAGTATAATCAGTCTTGTCTGCTTCCTGATTCCTTCAATATTGTCTTCGATACTTTTGGGTCTTTTGAATGAGCTTGGGACACACTTTTGACAATAGCTGGGAAAAGTAAATCATTCGAACACCGACTTTTCATACTTATTTCCTAACTACTATCTTTATGGTGGGGTTAAGACAGGTGGTGAACTAAAAATGACAATGTTATCGATTGATCTGTGCATGCTTATCCTAGTTGTGCCTGTATAATACAATGTATTATATTATATATTCGTTGCATATGAACTGGAAAATAATAGACCATATATAGACATAGTAAATGATGCTTATGTAATTTATAAACATAACCATTTTTGAGATGTTGACTTAAATTAGCCATTATCATTCAGTAATAACAATGTCATACATATCAATAATATTTTGT
Organism: Megalonaias nervosa; assembly: GCA_016617855.1. Lineage (NCBI taxonomy): Eukaryota > Metazoa > Mollusca > Bivalvia > Unionida > Unionidae > Megalonaias > Megalonaias nervosa. The sequence continues at coordinate 4,079 of JAECUM010038875.1, read as the reverse complement.
ATGTTCATGTTAGACATACAGAGGTACTTTAATTTTAATTATTAAAATCGCTGGGCAATTTCCAGTACTTTTATTGACACTGATCTATCACAAAGTGTAATTTATTTGATCACTTGTTTCACTGTAATACTTATGCTTATAGTCTAGGAGTTTACATATTCGTTTTCAGATGTTGAGTGATAAACATGCTTCTGCCCATATATACATCATCATGGTTTCGGTGTCTCAAAAGCTCTTAAAGCCTTTAATGTATGTATGTATGTATGTATGTATGTATGTATGTATATATATATATATATATATATATATATATATATATATATATATATATATATATATATATATATATATAAAGGTGAATAATGGTTTCTGAGAACTAATTACAGTGGAACCGAAACAATTCAACTTTATCGCATCGCATAAAAATAACGAACAAGAAAGCCCTACAGTTTTTGTTAATTTTTAATGTGGCCAGCATAGTTAGTTTTACAGTTGACTGGAACAATAAATTCTGTAACACTTTAAATTTTAAGATTTATGTTATAGTTTATCATAATGCGTTAAAAGCTTCCTGTGAGTCATGCATTCATGTAAGGAGTCATTAAAACCATACATTAAGCTTGACCATTTACTTCAATATTACTTCAAGATATTCCTTCAGCAGCTACGTCTAACTGTCGAAGGTTCTAGTTTTGTTGCATTTTCGTGAAAGCGTGGCTATTTACTATAGTCTAATTTTTACGGCTGTTGCTACGTAATCTAAATAAGATACCAACATGGAGCTGAAATTACCTTGCAAGATAACGGAACCTTATGTTTAAAATTTAGGATCAGGCTATTTACCCACTCAGACAGCTGAAATAAGTAATTCAACAAAGCCAGAACATCCACCAGTAGAGGCTAAACTGAAATTATATAATCCCTATGTATACCAGGTAACAATTGCAGTACTTCTTTTGGACTTTAACTGTGGTTATTTTTAATCGATAACTTGCACTTTCTCATCACTACCGACTGAGCGTGCCTGTGAAAATTAGCATGAACATGAACTAGGTTTTCATGATTCACGCGATCAGATCTATCATATGCAGAATGTTATCGTCATCATCATCAGCAGCAGTAGTAGTAGTGCTCTCTTGCACGGCTTTTTGGTGGCATTGTGTTATATATTAATTTTATAGTAAGTCTGACATCAGTTTTATTTCTTGTTTGCTGTGTTTGTCTTGTCTATTGAATGGATGCACACAAGATTTTCTTCTTGTCTTACTATTCACATCTGTCTTCTCTTACATGCGCTCATTATTATTATTATTATTATTATTATTATTTGTTTTCATCATCTTCATTTTCTTCTTCTTCTTCTTCTTCTTCTTCTTCTTCTTCTTCTTCTTCTAATTATTATTATTATTATTGTTATTATTAATGATGCTTTTATTATGGATATTTATCTTCGAGAGTTGAATCGTTCCTAATATCATTTTCACGAGGAATGTTGATCAGTTGTATGTAAAAACTGCAATGGTACCGGCTTTCTGTTGTCATCTCTTTGATTATCAAGTCAAAATCTCGTTTGCGGCAACACATTTCAGGTCTAAAACTTTTTCATATATGATTTTAAGCATTTTTAACACGCACATTTTATAAAACATTTTCAGTATGTATACCTGTTATTATATATGTATCTGCACAGGCATGTCCACTGCTATATTAGCCAAATTTTCAGGCAATTAATTATGGTTCACGTTATGAAAACGCGTTTCCTTCAGAAACACGAAATATTTGTTTATGTAATGATCTTTATACTTAGATGATGCTTACTATTTCACTTAATAATTAAACAGGGAATGTGATAGATATTGTAAGGAAAGGGGCGAGTTGGATCGACAAAAGAAACAGAACGAAGACATAAACATGAGTCTCAAGAAGGAAAAGAATGAATTGCTCAACAGGTCAGTATCATTAAAACCATTATGTATCATACAATGATCGTGCCAAAGTATACCACATTACAGCTTAATATCAATGTCAAATGTCAAACATTCCTCAAAAGACTAGTAACATTAACAAGAATTATTTTTAAAGCAAAAATATTCTTTTACTTGATCAATAAGCTCAACTGATTCATTAGGGATTGGAAAAGAATCCTACGTACTTACAGAGGTACTCACCTTTCAATATACGGACTAATGGCGGAGCAGATTGTTACCAGGTTTTAAACATTTATATAGAATGATATCATTTCATTAAAGATAAATATAAGAACATGAACTAATCTATGAATATGATCATTGAAAAGCACATTAGAGGGTAAATTGTTTTATTATTATGATTATTGATCGGCCTTTAAGATCTCGTGTTCCACTATCCCCGCGGATGTACTATTTTCACAAGGTTTTTGAAAGGCTTATTACAGCAAAGCATTTCTAAAATATTTTTAAAAATCCTTTAATTCCTTTAATGACCTATTTATAGGCTGAGCAAACTTACAAATGACCGACTGACGCATGAAAATACCAATATCACCGACCTGAGTGACGAAATACGTCCGAGAAAGCTTGCGGATAAGATATCAGAACTCTACGAGAACCAATGGACAAATGCTTTTGATGAATTGAAGACAAGTAATCATGCGGACGAAGAATCGATTAGCATACTTCTAAACATTTTAATGGCAAATTATTATTCTATATATATATACAGTCTTTTATAGTTCTCACTTGAGTTCAGTTTGTTACAAGCTTGTTAGATGAACGTATTGCCTATTCATATTTTGAACAAACACGGGTAAAATGGCTTGAAAATGTATACATACCAATCATATTAAGTTAAGTGCCCATTAAGATAGAGAACATACTCTGCGTCTAGTACTTCTTTGGAAAGGGTAAACATAGATCAGTAACCAAGTCACAAATATAATCCTTTATCATTATTAATTTGACATACTCAACTGTTCAACATATGAATGTAATACGGCCATTGGTTATGGCTATCAAAAGTATTCCACTTATCGATGTCTGGAAACATGATCCTTTTACGTTCTGTTTTTTGGATTAAGCCGTGCAAATTCCATTGGCTAACTGCTCACAAAGACTTATCTGGATATCAACAATTACGGAACATTTTACTTTTAGTTGGGGAGGTGCATATATACTATAGATATGCAAATATAATCATATACGACACATAATATTTCTGTCTCAAGTTTCTTAATATTCCAGGAAACCCTAAAAGTGTGTAAAGAGATGACCTTTAGCCGATATGAAAACTAAAAGAGGCATGTTCTTACGTTGAGTTCAGTTCTGCAGCAGATGGTGAAGACAAACCAGATTTAAGCACCAGTCTCTCTGGATATGAATAAATGTGTATAAGGTCATAAATCAGATTTGGAAGGAGGCGTTTAAATATCTTTGCCTTTACCGTGCCTTTGTTTAATGTTATTCCAGTCGTGTTAAGTGTTTTCATCTGAACGTGTGTGTATGCGAACACCAATACTAATGAATTCGTTATTTGACTTTGTTGACAGGTTTGAAAAACAAACTTAAACATTCTGATATTTCTTGTAGGTAAAAGAGTAAGGCAAAAATGTTCTAATGGTGAATGAATATTTATTCTCAATGAAATTTCGAAACGGGCTCGTGCAAATAATAGAGCGTTGTTTAGTATCAAGGATTTATTCACGAATAGGGTAAGGATTTGAATCAGTTGAGGAATATTTGATTATTCTTTTGTTTCAGGATAACACACCAGCGAAGAACAAACTCAGCATTGAAACTACAGCAAGGCATAAAAAATATTTGGCCGGAATTTAGCAAAATGTTTAAAGACGCAAGACCTGTAAGAATACATTCATCTAAATATTTAGGTCTTTGCTTAATATCCGAACAAACGACTATAGCTACGTCAGAATTTAAATTTTAATCTACCACATTTTGGTACCGAATGGAGGTAGAACATAGTGGAATTCATAATGTTTGGATACAATCAGTTCATTTGTTTCTTGTGTGTAAAATATTGTGAAAAATACTATTTTAATTCAAATACCTCTTATATATATATATATATATATATATATATATATA
>JAECUM010038874.1:0-25874 GCA_016617855.1 Megalonaias nervosa | reverse complement strand
ACGGTCGCAGTGCTCTACCTTCCCAACAGGAAGGAGCAACCCACTACCAGAAGCATGAATGCTGTTAGGGATGCAAGAACTTTACGTCATTTCCCTATGGGGGAAGTTGAATGTCTTCTCAAACACTGAGACCCTCCTTCTGGAGGGGCTTCAACAGCTGCTGAAGATGTTTGTCCTAACGTGAGATCTGGAAGAAAAGCCTGAAAAATCAGGTCTACTAGATTCCAGGTGCTGGAAGACCACAAATCACAAATGGTGCAACAGTTTATCTGAGTGCACCTGGAGCACTTGATGCAGTCTGTGTGTGTGTATCCCATGAGGCCTTTTTGTGGCCACAAACTGCTTTGTCCCTGAAAAAAAAATTTTTTTTAATTAGTGGTGTGGTCCCTTGTTGTTGCAAAACTTGACTTACACACAAATAAGCAAAGGATGGAAATTATAGTTGAAGTATTTCCTTATTTATTGAAAGAAACAAGATTTTCCAGTTTTGATTTGTTTATTGAGGTAACATGCAAATACATGAATGTCAACGCGAGCGTTGTACGAAGTTATAACTATTTAATTGAGTTGAAAATAAAATGGAGGAAACAATGTCCTCAACACTGGAGCGGGGCCTGTTATTGTTCCTAGAACATAGGGACTTGCCCATACCATTCAGTTAATATTTTTAAGTAAAAGTGTCTACCACCACGGATAGAACACGAGGTAGCTTCCGAATTCCTGCAAAGAACAAAGTTCTAAGGGGGAAAACAATAGGCTACAATATGGTTTTAGAAACGAGTGGACAGTAGTAACACTGAGAATTATTAAACACTGTAGAGAGAGACTGCTAACTGCGGTATATTAGTTGTCCACAGGCATAATTTCTCAGTCACAATGGCTTCAGACCTCTATACAGCATGGCGTCCATGAAAAGAATGACATATAGGTACAGCTACCTTCTGCGCATGACCATGCAACTGAGTGGTGTGCAAAAGGTCAAAGGGTCATATTGACTTTTTCTCCACTGGGAAGATTTATTCACATTATACAGATGGTATATTTTTGGCATGAAAATAGATTAGCTAAGCGATATTGACAGGATAAGTAATTGCTGCTATTAAATTGTATTTTTACATTTCCTGATCGATTGTGATCAGCCAGAAACAGTCGAGAAGGACTGATGTTGAAGGTCCAGTAAGTCTTGGGTAGCCACTGTAGGGATGAGTCCCCCAAAACGGTCTTGACCTCTAATGGAGCATGCCTTAAATGGTCTTTACTATGGTTATGCAAGACCTTTTGAAGTATCCCCCACAACATCACGGCATTTTGGCCTGCCACAAACCTGAGAAATATCCTCAGTTGTGGAGGAATAAGGAAAAAGCTAATAGGTCTGGCTGAGGTTGCAACACTGAATTTTTTTTCAAAATGGAGAGTATTTTCTTGGATTGTGTGCTTGATAGTTTTGAGCACATGTTAGGGGGAAAGAGGAGTTAGACTTCATTACAGCCTTATCAAAAGTCCAGACTTCATGCTCATTATCCGACTGAAAGGCATGGGTCTGGTAGGAGGTGTTAATGGCACTGCTTCTACCTTAAACTCATTGGAGTCATCATCATCAACTAGTATACTCTGAACTGAGGATTGGCCTTGCAGGTATTAGAGAGGGAATCAGCAGAGAATAGTCAGAAGGGGAGAGACAGAACCTTCTGCCTGCCCCAGACGATGTGACATCCTAGCCTAACAATCTGATATGACATGGTGAAGAGGCGATGGTGGGTCACAAGCCGCACCATTACCTCTACTGTAAGGATAAGTTCCAGTATGCCACAGGGCCATACAAGACCAATGACCCTGAGGTGGCGGGCCCATATCCCATAATGAATAGTTGGGATAATAAGAAAAGGGGGGATACCAATCTGTTCCCCTTCCCTAGTCTGGCTCCGGTGGCAGATCCCCAATCCTGCACAGGATAGGATGACAGCGGGGGTACACCATATGTGCCCTATCCCCATACCGTAAGACCACAGAGTGATAATCAGAGAATACATCATCCTCAACTGGTGCATCGCTCAAGGGTACTGTGCTGAGAGGCACAACATACTAACCTTAAAATGTTGGCAGCAGTGCACTACCTCCTATGTGAGAGGACACAATGTGCTTCCCTTGACTCAAAATGTGGTGCCTCCCTAATAGGAGATCCACACGCTTATGCAGTGCTCCACCCCCTTATCTGGAGGAAGCCCCACATTTGTGTGGTGCTTCACCTCCTTTATGACAGCAACATGCTTGTGTGATGCTCCAACTTTCTAATTGGAGACAGCAACATGCTTGTACAGTGCTATACCTCCATACTCAGAGGGAGCAACACACTACTCATAGCACACAGTGAGTAGTGTACACCTCCTTTTCGGACACGAGCAACATGCTACATGAACAGTTTTCGACATCTCCCTTCTGTGTGGAGGGACTGACCCTTCAAATGTTCAGTCCCACTTTCTGAAGGACCCTCACTTGGTGCAGAAGTAGATGGTCCCATAAACTCCTGGACCCTGGAATTCTCTTCTGAACTAAACAGCTAAGTTTCTCACTGAGCCATTGGTGGGGGGGGGGAAGGGTCTGTCAGTGACAAACCCTAAAATTCTGATGATGAGAGGGAGGAAACATTCTGTTTCCTCCTCCATCCATAAGTATGACTGGAATCACCTTGATTTCAGGTTTCTGAGGTGTCCATAATCTACAGTGTATCACATATTCACCTTACCTGTTAACAGTGCATACTATATACTCCCTTGTATATGCACAAGGTAAATAAATGACAACTTGTTTTACCTGTATTTTACCTATGTTAGTATAGATGTTTACTGTCGTAACCTTTTTGAGGAAAATAAATACACATGAAATTAGAGTGAGAGCAAGGGAGTACTCACCTCACAAATATCATAAATATACAATGACAATAACAACCCAAAATATTATGTACTGTCAATCTTTTGTCCAACAGAGAGAGGAATATGCAAGTTTCTTTTCTAGTTGCTATTATTATTACACTATTAAATACTCCCTGTGTAGGGACCCCAAGTGGTCGAGTGGTTTAAAGTGCTCACTATTATGGATCACTGCCATCTCACCTCTGTCTGCATGGGTTCGAGCCTCGGGTTCAGCCAATGTGGGTATGTGAGAAGGCTTGCCAGTAGCTTCTCATGGGTCGGTGGTTCTTTCCTGGGTTTTACCGGGTTCTTCCTCCACCATTTATACTGGCCGCCATGTATAGCCTGTCTTGTGCTGAAAAATGGCATTAAACCCTACAGCAACAACAACAACTACCTGTGTATTGTTATGACTATGGTCTTCAACTTAAAGTAACAGAAATGAGCAACAACTAACAAGTTCGTAAAATTCAACAAATAATTTATTTCCCTATAATACAAAGTGAAAATTTAAAAAGAACTTACAGTATTGGGAATTAAATCCTAAACAGTCCTAGAAGTTATATCACAGATTCAAATGTATAGAATTCCAAATGAATTTCAATAGTTTTAAAAAAATTTCAATATTAAATGTGATGTGCTTGTAGTTTCAAATGTGCTAATGGCCTGAAATGTGGTGATGTGTTAGTAGTCCTTTGATGCATCACAATAATATAATCCAAAATTTCCAGAATTAACTATAATTCTACATCAATGATTTAGTCCAAGTATTAATGAGCACTTTGTAATTCCACTGAATAATGTAAATACATAAATTCACCCAAACTAAAAACTGAACACAACAATACTGATTCCACTTTGGATGTTAAGATAGGAATGAGTAATCCTAAAGTAAACAACTTTATATACTCCTCCATTTGACCTAGGTTGTAATTATCATTTTCTGTCATCTTACTGGAAAATTTCATTTCTGGAACTTTCTAAAGCCAGAATCAGGATGTATCTATAACTCAAACTAAAGTAAACAGGTTAACAATTATTAACGATCTGAATATTTAATCTATAATGATAGAGAAATATTAGCTATGTATTATGTTGTTCACAAAATTAATGTCACTAGTCAGGTAGAACATTAACTTAATTTTGGACAAAGGTCATTTATTAAATACAAACATACATAACATATAATCATTGGGAAAAGCCAACAAACAATACAAAATAAATAGACATAACAGTATCTTAGTTGCATATTTGAGAAATATATATTTACCCAAACCCAGTAAAGGGTAAGATACACAAGGTATTCTAAAGGGAGGAAATAATTTACTGGCACAGATATTTAATTGTGAATAGACATTGCAACACCAAGATACTGTTAAAAAAAAAACTGTAGATGGAAGACCAGTATATACAGTGCATGTTCATTCTACAGCAAGATTTTCTCTGATTACTTGATCTGCTAGCATCTAAACAGCAAGGCGGCCTTGAAAAATATCACGGTTCCACACATTATCTAAGCTAGGCGCATTATTGGATTATGTCATAGTGACAATTTCCACTCTGCGGGAGGATGTATTCATGTCATATGGATGGTGGTTTTTCGACATGAAAATGCAATAATGCTAAATATAGCAGTGGGTAATATATTGCTGCCAATAAAAGGCATTTTACCAGCTTGAGTGTTAGATTCCTTCATATTCTATGAAGATAAAAGGTAAAATGTTAAATGTTTCACAAGGCATATAAATTATGAGATAAATGATTTTAAAAAATAATCCTTAAAATTTAAGGTTACTATAAAATGCAAAGATAAAATAAATACCATCTATACTCGCTTGTAAGTTGAGTCAAACTGCAAACAACAAAGATCCTGATCTGCTGTTGCATAATGCGCCTGAGGATCATGGTCTATGTTGTTTGTTTTACTGATTACTCTTAACAAACTGCATACACCAAGATCTGGTGCATTATCTGACACAGTTCTGGGTCTGTGCAGTTTGCAGTTGGACTCTTCTTATGAACAAGTATGTACAATATTATACACTCTTTCTCAAATATTAGGTACAAAATTTTTTAAACTGAATTCTTTTAAAAGTACTACAATTTTCTCTGGTGGTTCATAACCAAAAGCTTCTCTACTGAGTTCACATGAAAAAAAAAAAATTTCTGCTTGCAGAAGAGAGTTACAATAATGTGTTCCACTGACAATGGACAATGGCAAGGTAGGCATTCTGGTCAACAGGTACAGTATGCAATGGTCAGGTATGTGGCACAATACCAATTATCTCTGTCACTGATTCTAAATGAGAAACATTTACTGTGTACCTTCATGGTTCAGATCATTATCATCATCAGTCCCGTAGTCTGGTAGACCGTTGGGGCACCAGACAAGACCGAACAATCAGCTTCCTCCATTCCTCTCGATTTCCCGTCTTTCTCATGGAGTCGCTCAATGTCAAGCCAGTCCACTCTCGAATGCTGTTTTTCCACCTCTTTCTCTGCTTGCCTCTCTTTCTTCTTCCTTGTACAGTGCCTTGCAGGATGGTCTTGGCAAGTCCTGATGATCGTGAGACATGCCCATACCACTGCAGTTTATGTTTTTTCACTGTGCTCAGGAGGTCTTTGTGAGGTCCAATGGCTTGTCCGACTCTTTGCTGTATTTCTTCATTGGTGATACCGTCTTGTATGTGATGCCGAGGATCTTTCGGAAGCATCTCATCTCTGTGGCTTGTATCCTTTTCTCTAAGTCAGCTGTTATGGTCATTGATTCACAGGCATAGAGAAATATGGAGATAACCAGTGAGTGCATCAGTCTAACCTTTGAACTGAGCGAGATGTTCTTATCGTTCCAGATGGGCTTCAGTTTTGTCAGCGCTGCTGTTGTCTGTGCAATCCTGGAGAGTACTTCAGGCTTTGATCCTTCATCTGTTACAATTCCCCCCAAATACTTGAAGCTGTGGACTATTTCTAGCTTCGTACCTTGGACCCTGATTTCAGTACTGATGCCTTTGGTGTTGTTGGTCATCAGTTTGGTCTTCTCTGCACTGATTTCCATTCCATAAGCTGCAGAGGTTTTGTCGAGGCTCTCTACTAAGCTAGCTATTTCTTGTTCATTTCCTGCTAGTCCATCAACGTCGTCGGCAAAACGTAAGTTGGTGACTGTTCTGCCTCCGATGCTGATAGTCCCTTCATGCTTTTCAAGCGCGTCAGCCATGATTCTCTCCAGAAAGATGTTGAATAGTGTGGGAGAGAGCAGACAGCCTTGTCTGACTCCGACTGTCATTCTGAACCAGTCCCCTATGCTGCCGTTGAAGTATACTGCACTGGTGGCCTTGTCATACAGGTGCTCTATTACTGTGATGAGGTTGGCATTGATGTTGTACAGTCTCATGGTCACCCACAAGGCTGCATGCCATACCCTGTCAAATGCCTTCTTGAAATCCACAAAGACGTGGTACTGATTTTGCTGGTGTTGGAGGTACTTCTCACACAATATCCTGAGGTTGAAGATCTGCTCTGTTGTGCTGCGCCCTGCTCTGAAACCTGCCTGCCCCACGGCAATGATTTTTTGAGCCTGTGGCTTTAGCCTGTTTAGCAGTATCCTCAACATGACTTTGCTTGGATGGCTTATAAGACTGATTGTACGGTGGTTTTGACACTGTTGTAAATTGCCTTTCTTGGGGAGGATGATGATCAGTGATTGTGTCCAGGGCGATGGCCATTCTCCTGTTAGCCAGATCTTGTATATGTTTGTGAGGGCGCTAATCATTGCTTCTCCCCCTGCTTGGACCAGTTCTGCTGGGATGTTGTCCACTCCTGCCGACTTCCTCTTTTTCAATGATCTCACTGCTGCTTGTACTTCATCCCGTAGGATAGGGTGGTTGTCGTTGTTAGTTGCTGGGGAGATGTTCAGTACCTCTGGATCTATTATGGGTTGGTGGTTGTATGGTTCAGATACAGTACCATATATACCCACTTTAAATTAGAGTTCAAATGCAAAAACCATAAACCCTGTTCTGCTGTTTTATAATGTACCAGCTGATTTAGGTCAGTGCAGTCTTCAGTTAGAGTTGACCTATAAGCATGTGTATATAGTAAATCAGTGTAAATTAAATGAAACGTCTAATTTCAAAATATATCATGTAAAATATAACTTACATTCATGTATTATGTAAAATATAATTATCATTGTGTATCATGTAAAATTATACTCATAGATTTACTGTTTATGGCAGATATTACATCAATATTATGGAAAAAATTCTTTTATTCTGTAAGTTTTTTTAATGACATATAGAAAAAAAAAAAACAGTCTAAGTGCACTTTTTACCTCTATTGCAGGTAAGTATCATTTTATAACATACCATAACATGGTCCAAGGTGAGTACGCCTTACCAACATACATGGTGTATTGACAAAAAAAACAAACAATTTATGCAATCAGATTCTTCCCACTTACATGTTTGTTTACTGCAATATAAAAAAAATTACTCTGAAATCATTCGGAACTGCATCTTGGCACCTGTAAGTTTCTATATACACTACAAACTCATTAATCCATGTTCTGAATACTCACAAATGCACTTTTAAGATAATAAGATCAATGGCTCCCATTTTTTAAAGATGGCAAAAAAGGAAAACGTTTAGAAATGGATGTTAAAATAAGACAGTTTTGACCAAGCATACAAAATATCCAAGATTCCCATATCTTAAATCTTCAAACATTTGATTATCTTTTGATATTAATGGGTAATAGACAAGATGTACATGCAAACATTTCTTCTGACACAAGACTGCTTAGCCTCATGTCGAATGTGTGAGACATTGACAACATTATGCAATAAAAAAATGTAAAAAAGCAGTTTTAATAACTCTAATTAGCAGATATGCTGGCTTTATTCTGACCAGCATCTATAACTTAACAGTCCTTTGACATGATGACAGAAGTGTTTATAACTCAATGGTCCTGTGACATGGCATAAGTGGTTATAACTTAATGGTCCTTTTACATGACACTAGTGTTCATAAATTAAGTGTCTTTGACATGTTGACATAAGTGTTTATATCTTAATGGTCCAATGACATGATGACATAAGTGTTTATAACTTAACAGTGCACTGACATGACAACATAAGTGTTTATATCATAATGGTCCACTGGCATGATGACAAAGTGTTTGTAACTTAATAGTACAGTGACATGACACAAGTGTTCATAACTTAATGGTCCACTGATGTGATGACATAAGTGTTTATAACTTACTGGTCCTCTGACACGATGACACAAGTGTTTATAATATAATGGCCCACTGACATTATGATTTGAGTGTTTATAATTTAATGGACCACTGACATGATAACACTAGTGTTTATAACTTAATGATCCACTGATATGATGACACTAGTGTTTATAACTTAATGATCCATTGGCATGATGACACTAGTGTTTATAACTTAATGATCCACTGACATGATGACACTAGTGTTTATAACTTAATGATCCATTGGCATGATGACACTAGTGTTTATAACTTAATGATCCACTGACATGATAACACTAGTGTTTATAACTTAATGATCCACTGGCATGATGACACTAGTGTTTATAACTTAATGATCCACTGACACGATTACACTAATGATCATAACTAAATGATCCATTGACATGATGACAGTAGTGTTTATAACTTAATGGTCCACTGACATGACGACACTAGTGTTTATAACTTAATGATCCACTGACAAGGTGACACTAGTGTTTATAACTTAATGATCCAGTGACATGATGACACAAGTGTTTATAACTTAATGATCCAATGATATGATGACACAAGCTAATGACAGATTGTCTCCAGCTCATTACAATAGTTGACAGCCTAATTCTTCATAAGATACTTCAGACAACATACAAGTTCTTGACTTTGGCAAATCTGCAATCAACATTTTTTCAATACAACTGTCATACTAAGTCAAACTAAATTACATCATTTACATGTCTTTGACAAATATAAAAATACTTGTATACTTGAAGTAAATGAAAAAATAAAGACACTGCGGTGTACAAATCAAGTACTTTAAGGTGCTATGTCAAGTGCCTGGAAGCCCTGGTAACAAGTCAATAGATAGTGAGGCAGTGATGTAATTATGTAATTCTGTCTGTAATTTTAATCAGTGATTTATATATATATTTATGAATGATTTCTCAATATTAACAGAAGTCTCAAAGTACTTTCAGTGTATCCTGAATGCATTCTAAGACTGCATCCATGGACTCTCACTAACTGGACACTCAGATTTTGAAACCATGAATTCAGTGGATGAACATTCCCTAATACATGTACCAGTAGCTCATATGAAAACAGTCCTAAATTGAACAGAAATAAAGAATTTTTTTATTTAAAAGTCAAGAAGGACTACCAAAGTACTTTTTTTAAATTCGCATGTATGCAACAATTTAATTCCCAGTGATGAACTCACTCATGTCTCACCTCAATACCATGTTTTCTATCAGGAACCTAAATTTTCGCAGATTGAGAGTCCAGGACTCCTAGTGTAAAAGGCATACAAAAAACTCTGTATTAATCATTTTTATTTTCTCTTCTACCTTAATACACTCGTGTTTCCCTTTCAACACAACAGAAGTTACATATCCAACTAAATATGTATTACATGTATTCAACCTAAGACCTCAATCATTCTATTAGTCCTCCAACATATGACATCAACCCTGATAATTATGATGGGATGTTAGACACCCCTATTATAAACATAGGAGTTGGATTTTGTCCAAACAATACCCTTTTTTCAACATCTGACTTTTGCCCATGAGTTTCCAAAGACACTCATACTCTACTGTAAGTCCAATTCTTCTATTTAACTGACAAGTATTGAAACCATCTCTAATATTTCTGAGAAACTCCAACATATAAAATTTGGTAACAAAAAATTATACCTTCGAGTTAACATGTTCACAAGTAAGTACAACACAAAATTGTTTGTCATGGCCTTTTGAGTCTAAACTTGATATAATGGACAGAAGATTAATGAACTTTCTCGGAGGCATTTTTAAGTGAAAAAACCCATATTACTTATATACTATAGCCATCGATTTAGAACAAGCTTAATGAAGTTTTCAAGGTGGCCACCATGGTAGCTGCATTGTGTCATATCAAAAACATTTTCACTCAAGATCAACCAGAAATGATAAGTCTTTTGGTGAAAACCCCATGCAGTAATAATTTTAGGTAGCCATGCTGGAGGTCAGATCAGAAGCATTTGTATTTTATATAACTGAGTACACATCACAAGTCCTTAGTGATAAACTATATATAAGTGACAATCCATTAAGATGGATTAGCGACAAGATTTACGAGATGCAATATAGGCCATAGAAAACTGGGGCGAGGGGGGGGGCTATTTTTATTCAAAATCAACTTGATATATGTCCTTTAGTGAATAATGAGTGATTATTAGCAAAACAACAAGAGTTTCATGAATCTGCTATGTCAACCTAACTGGATGTCAGATCAGTGCCATTTTCATTTCATACAAACCATACATGTTATGAAGTTTTTTCGTGAAAACCCAATGTCAGCATGACCATCCAATCTTTCCGGATGATTAGTGACAAGATTTTTATGATAGTCACTGTGGAAGACATATTGGATATCCAAGGGCCTATCTTCAAGGAGGGCCAACATAAGTCTTTGTGAAAACATCATGTCAATATGAATATCCATTCATGTGGAACGGACATAAAAAAAATTTCAAAACAAATGCAGTGGAGATCACATTGGATGTCAGCGAAAAACCATCTTCATTTATGACTAAGAAAACCTCATAAAAAGTCTTTGTGTGAAAATCCAATGTCAATATCACAATTCATTCAAGAGTAGTGGTAACATGATTATCAAGCTGGCTGTGACATTGGGTTATAAAAGGCACCATTTTCATCCGAAACATCAGCTACATATTTATTTTCAATTAATCTCAATAGATAGTTTGCAATAAAAATCACTATTTTCATGTCAGTTCCACGTAAATATGACCACTCATTTTGAAGGACTAGAATAACAAAATTTTTAAGATGGCCGTCGTTGCAGCCATATTGGAAGTCAGACCCAGTACCATCGTCTTTCTGGATCACCAAGACAGTGATGAATGTGTCCGCAAACTTTTGTTGTAATTCTCCCACTGGTTAAGGGAGAGTAGTGATAACAATGATGTACTAACGAAGGACAGACGAAAAATCATTACATAAGCTTCTCTGATATATGACAAGCAGGGGCGTCTGCCGAGTTATTTTCGGGAGAATGAAGATATGTAGTGGCCAGCTGTTAAGTTTACGGATGTGGCCCACAATATGTTTAGAGGTGAAATGGCGGCGGGGGAGTGCCCCTCCCCCCCCCCCTTCCCCTATGTGCGGGCGCCTATGATGACCAGTCCAAAGTCCATAGAGGCTATGTCAATATTTTCAGGGTCATCGCTTTACATTTTACACATTCCATGGGTCTTGCATTATGCTGAAAGCAATTCTTATGATAAATTTACTCAAAATGAAGCTTAAAAACGTAAACAGATCAAGGACGAGAACTTACTCTTTTTTCCAACTGAATATTTTACCGCCAAAAGTCGTAGACGCAACTTTGATTTTCATACCTCAAAAATTATATCCTTACCTAAGGGAGATCACTTTGATAGCATTGTCCATACATTAAATTTTAGCAGATTTGATTCCCTTGACATTTTTTTTCTTTATCTTATCTTTTCTTTTCTTTTCTTTTAATAAATGTACTGAAATACTGTTGCCGAGTTTTTGTGAATGCATAATCACCCTAAACTTACTGCCGACTGTCGGTTATTTTTCCACCCATATGGGGTAATCTTATCTTACAGAAATGTAATTCTTGTATTTCGTGCGCGTTGTTACAAATGTAATTGTGTTAATTACGCGAAATATCATGAAGGATTACATATTTGGTGTTCGGCAATGTCCGATACCAATAACTAATAGAGGCAAAAGGCGGCAGGGGAGGAGAGATTAAACACCATTTCTTGTATTTATACTTCAGTAATCTCTCCATATAAGGTGTTACATGCATAGTCCTTGTCTTTTAATAATTCTGGAGACTAAACCTCTACCAACCATCAATAATTATTGGACCGGAATCCCCTACACTACCAAAAGGATTTTACCTTATGCAGAACTAATTCATGAAACAGTGTGTGTGTGTGTGTGTGTGTGTGTGTGTGTGTGTGTGTGTGTGTGTGTGTGAAAATAATATCCCTCCTATAGGAGAATACTGATTAGATAATTTTGAATATTATAATCTAATGAGATTCGAACCTAGGTCAACGAGATACGGCACCCATCGCTCGCCTGCTCTGAAGTTAAAACCTCTTTACCCACCCCAACTCTCAATGTGCCAACATCTATATATTTTTGTCTGCTTCATTTTTTTTTCTTCTCTTTTTGGGGGTCTTTCAAACATATAGCAACGTGTATCTGCTATAAATGCATAGTGTTAGGGCTTGATATCATTACAATATTTATTTAAGATTTTCTTTTAATATATAATTAACATTTTGTCAATGTTTGAATCATGCGCCTATAATACTCGCGTCAGTTGCATTATTAAAGAAGATATCATTGTCACTGAGGACCGAGCTCTAAATAAGCTTATGCTTCTTGCTCAAGCCTAAACATTTCTTTTATTCGATTTGATGTATTTTCCATGATTGCAGTCAAATAAATGCTGTTTTAAATAAAGGCTATTGTGTTAAGCAGAGATTAATAATGCCATATTCTATGCTCCGGTGTTAGGGATTACTTTACGACGTTTATAAAACCGTACTCTAAATCTCAGCTTTAGGACTTATTTAAAGAGTTTTATACTGTAAATCTCATTTGTAGGATTTACTTAAAGGGGGCCCCGAATGGCCTAGTGGTCTAAAGCGCTCACCGTTACGGATCACTACCATCTCACCTTTTGTCTGCATGGGTTCGAGTCTCGGGCTCGGCCAATGTGGGTATGTGAGAAAGCTTGCCGGTAGCTTCTCGTGGGTGGGTAGTTCTTTCAGGGGCTTTCCCGGGTTCTTCCTCCACCATTTATACTGGCCCCCATGTATAGCCTATCATGTGCTGAAAATGGCGTTAAACCCTGTAACAACAACTTACTTAAAGAGATTCATAATACCGTATTCGAAGTCTCAACTTTAAAATTTATTTAAAGATTTTTTCTTGCGTTACAATATGTGCTTTTTGAGGTCATTAGATTGTTTCTAGCATACATGTAAATCGAAGTGTTTCTAGCATACATGTAAATCGAAGTCGCAAAATTAAATAAAATAGAGAATTATTAGATTTACAATAGAAACTTCAAATTCAAAGTTATTAATATTTTCCTGGACATCAGTCGTGTGATAATTTGATCAGAGGCAATGACATGGCGCCCAATTTAAAGATTATTCTGATTTTCCAAATGACAGCTTTACATTCTTGTGTCAAAACTATTATTGGCATACAAAGTCGTTAAACAAAAAGTACGAAAAGGACAAAAAAGACATGTTTCCACAGATGTCCTCACTATTTTTATAATAAAATATGGACTATAAATATGTAAATTGTTCAAAAGTGCAATAACTAAATCAATAGAACATAGCTGACATCTTCGTGTTCTTGAAATAGTTCCCCAGCAATTGATACAGAGCTGAATATGACATAAACGTAAAGAAACAAACGCAGCAACAACAACAAAACGCGATTGTTTCAGTTTTATTTTATTACTTTTCTTTTCGTGTATATTTGGTGTTGAAGTAATTATGAATTATTGTATCAAGCACTTCCAAGGAGTGCATTGCAGCTGCGAGACTATGCTCAGTTATTATCTTTTACGATTCTGTTTTTTTCTTTCCTCAAAACTTGACTAATGAAATAAAGTTCAATCTTTAGCTTTGTTTCTTTTTATTTTAACTTTCGGCGTGTTGATGTAGCAATCTCAAGGGTTAGTGAGTCATTTCGTGCAAAAACAGTATATTGTTTCACATACACACAGATTAATAAACTCACATGATTCTCGTATCCCGGAATCTGCTTTTACTGTCCGACAATTGCTGTAAGATCTTGACCTTCCTGAATTTTCATCAAGAATGACACAAATGAACACCTCTGTTGACCTTGACCCTTGATGTGTCGAGTAATAAATTAACAACTTTCTGTCTCCTTCTCAGCTCGATGTCCGCCCAGGCCAACCCGGGTGGGCCTCGGTGCGTCCTACGGAATGACATGTAGCTCCCATTTTCATAGCATGATACAATCAATAATGTGTTAAATGTGTTGTTAAAACCAATAAACAAATTCGCCTTAATAACAAAGCCCAAATATTATATCAAAATTATGACGGTTACTTTATATTAATTAAACCATTAGTCATTTCCATACTGCAAACTGCATTTATATAAATCGGACATAACTAGTCTGAGCGCTTTCGACTTCAAATGAGTCCTTTTCAAAGGCAAATACAAAACAGAGACAAGACAAAACCGAAAAATCGTTGAGGTTACAAAACTTTACAAGACTATTTATACAGGAATAAAATGCTTGAAATATTTTATGTTTCAGCTAGTTTACTCCAGCTCGATGCTGATGCTGACAAATATTTTATATAAACCTAGAAATTGATGAGCCATATATATATATCTGTTATTTTATGTAAACTTATGTAAGCGCAAATTATATCCCGGATACTTCATTGTTAAAATAGTAATTATAGGTTATCGGGTGACTAATAGGCAAATTTAGTGAATTATTTCAAAGAAAATGTGCCGGCTGCAAAAACGTGATTTTATTTGTGCGTGGCTGTCTTGTTCTAATCTTCTTGGTTTAAACCGCTTGCTTTCAATGTTCTAAGGCAGCATATCCAGCAAGATTCCTTTTCTTTCCTGGTTTCTGAGCTCCAGTTGGGGTTGTGAGCAATTGCAAAAAGTGTTACACCACTGAAAGTGTGGCCATGAGAGGAAAAGTGTTCTGCGACTGGATATCTATACAGCTTCTTTGTCGTCCAATCAGATCTGTGAAGGTTGATCCTTTTGTGTAGCTCTTCAGTTTCTCCGACATACTTAAGGCTACAGATCTTACATGTGATGAGATAAATTACATTCTCTGTTTTGCACGTTTTGTTTGGACCATGTATGTTCAATTTTTCTCTAGTCACTATGCTAGAAAATGTGCTGGTCTCCATCATATGTTAGTAGTGAGTGGGGACTAAAGGGCCTCACATAGACTTCTATGTTAAATTTGGTCATTTGGAATATAGCCTCAAAATTTATATCCTCACGTAGACTTCTGTGTTAAATTGAAGGGGTTGCACTATAGCCTCAAAATAGAAAACGGAACAAAGTGGGACTGTCTAGCCTCAAGGGAAAATGGAACAGGAGTGACGTCACGGTACTGGACTCTGAAAACAATGTTGCAAGTGGCTCACGTCAATCGGGCGGAACAGTGAATACGCGTTACTCTAGGGACAATAGAAACAGGGTTAGAGACAGAGACACAGGACACAAACATATATTTATGAATATAAATCTATCACATAAAACATCGACTAAAACTTTTTAGGCAAGAGAGAATAGACATCTTTTCGAGGCAATGGAGTGGCCCAGAAAAGGGCCTTTGGTTTTTTTGTTAACACCGTTCAGTTAACATAGAGGGCATCGCACGTATCGTCTCCTCTTCCTCAAACTTCGTCTGCCCACTGGACCGTACATTAAGACTCTCTTCAGACAGTCTTGTCTCTCCACATAGATCCTTCGTTTCCAAAAGGCTGCATTTGTCGTCTGGGTGATGATATAACATACATGGGATAGTCTGGGTTGAACAGCATCGACGACAGGAGGGTAGGCGATTCTGCGTTAGTCCACACCTTGTGACGAGAACAGGTGAAGGAAATGAGGTGAACCGTGGTTATTTATAGTGGAAGAGCGGATCGAAACGGACTGAGTTCTTTCACCAAACCTAACACGCGTTAAAAAATTCAGTCAGAGTACGAAGTCTGTCTTCCAATCCGAAGAGAGCTGTCTGTGACGTCACATTCCCTATATAGGTACGCTAGCTTCTGTGCGCAGTGAATCAATGCGACATAGTTAGAATATGACGGAAACTAAGAAGACGATGAATTTGGGTGCACCGGCCGTGGAGATGAAAAGTGATGGCATAGCAGCGGATACAAAAGCAAACACGGTCCTACTTCCAGAAGTGAACGATTTTAATTGGGATTTAGTGGATTTTCTCTCTTCTTCACAAGAATTTGCTCCTGTACCAGCACCTTCACCACCTTCTCCTTCCCTACTGTACATCGAGGATTTTAAACACAGGCAGAAAAAAGAATTGAAGAAATTTTTGCAACGGCAGAAAGAAGCAGAACAAGCTTTTCTCATTCAACAGGAACAGCGAGAAGAATATGCAAGAAGAAGAAAACGACAGGAAGAAGAAGAAGCAGAGAAGAAACAAAGTCTAAGAGAGAAGGAGGACAGAGAAAGTCAAACGGTGACGGTATTCTTAGACATTTTGGCAGAGTTAAGGAGTCTGAAACAAATGTATTAGACTTCATTAATACTACCCCCGAGAAAAAGACTTCCCGAGCCAAACAGTCCAACCCCGTCCACAAACCTACTACGTTTAAGATACCAACCCTTGTGATTTCTACCAAATCACCGACAGTAGCAGGTCCAGAAGTAGGCCTTGGCAATGGCAAAGGGATAAGGCAGTTAAAGCTAAAAATCAAAACCAAGAGATACTTACGTTTGTCTTTTCTGGTCTATTCTCTGGTACAAATTTACAATCCAATTTCACAACACATCACTTTATAAAGTTAATATTTCTTCTTCTTCTTTGTCTTTTCACTCTCCCCTTTTTTTAAATTTCTTCACTGTCACAGGGTTTTCCTCTTCTTCTTTATTACTTTCTTCTCGTCTTCTTTTCTTCTCTTTCTTCTCTTTCGTCACGTGTCTGAGATATTCCTTTTCGGAGGGTACCTATTCTTCCTGTTCGGAACCCCTCTCTTTTTCTGCTCCTGTTGTTTCTTAGGGCTGTCTCAAGACCAATGTCCTTTCTCTTGACAACGATAACAGGTATCTTGACTTTTGACTCTTTTCACGCTTGTCTTGCTTTTTTGACGTTGTGGACATCCTGTAGCCCAATGCCCTTTCTTCTGACAGATATATCAAGTATCTTGACTTTTATCTCGAAAGGAGGGGGAGGAGTCCGTCGGCTTGTCTAAAGAAAACCTTCATATGACACCTCGCAAAGCTCTGATCAGAAGTTCGATCTGTGTTGGCTCTTCCATCTTTCTAATCGGATTGAAAGTGAAATGAATACTTTGAGGGAAGACACTGACCCTTTACGTAGGGAAGACACTGACCTTACATTAATATAAAGGGGACCATGGCGATTAAAATATAGTAATTTGACTTTTTGTACTTAAGATGAAACGATCATATCATTTCGTGGAGAAAGGAGAAGAAAGTAAGAGGCAGAAACGTGACCTATCGTATCGCATGGAGGCTGAAGTCTTGGCTCAAATTCATGCCAGCGATTTCGAAGATGACCTGAGATAGCCAGAATCCAAGCCCAGAGAGTCTACACCAAACTAAAGTCCACCCCCACCAGTAGCCCCTGAAAAGTACTACCATTTTGATAGACGGACAAACGCTCCTATAGAAAATTTAGAACCACGGCCTACACGTACACGGTGAAATTGAAAGATTTCAGGTCCGACGTAGTGTTAGAGAAAGCATAAGAGTTCATCACCGATGTGTGGGATTCTTTGTAAACCGCACTGAAATGACAATGTGAAGCCAAAGAAGACGATCGCTCGACACTCTCCATTTTTCACGACAGTATGAAGTCCCCGTTTGGATTGAGTTTAGCAGGCCATCAGAATTGACACCTTCCAAAGCCATCGACAAGATTCAACACCTTCAGCAGTCCAACGACAAGTTTCACATCACCGTTGGAAAAGCGACACTGTACATGACCCATGTTTCTCTTCCCAAAGGGACCGGACAGTTCATTGTAACTACAAACACTAAACGAGAAAGATGAATCCTATCAAACAAACACCTTTCAAGTTCGGTGATTCTCAAATGGAGTATGATGCTGTGCCTTCCGATAGCAGGGATGCCGTACGCTATGACCTCATTTTCATTGTCGATGTCATCCTCCGCGTGAAACCATGCGACTACCACCCTACGGATGTCATCCATGCCTGAGCAAACTACTGCCGATTTCACCTTACCCTCATCGAAATGAACCTGCGAAAGAAGAATATTCGTTCCCTGTGCGTTTGTCTGAATACTGCGACTTTGAAAGTCGATTCCAAACCTTCCGAGGCAAATGGCCTAAATATCTGGGAGGACCTACCCCCGAAGAATTAGCCAGAGCCGAATTTATCTACTTGGGCGAAGGTGATAAAGTCATGTGCTTCAGTTGCGGTATGTCACTTCACGAGTGGGAGCAGAAAGATTCCGCTTACATGGAACATGCCCGATGATCTCCGCACTGTCACTACCTACATTTAGTGGGACGACCTCAGTAATCTCTTGATGGATATTTTACAAGAGAACATTTGTGGTTTGCCTGTAGAGTTGAGGGAACGCATTTACCGAGAGTTGGTCACAATACAAGTGAAACGCAAACTCAAAATCATTTCTCCATTTTTAAACTTGCTCTTTTCCAAAGTAAACGAAGACTGATGATGGTAGGATACTACTTCAGACACAAATATAAACGAGGCTATTGGCTATGACCCAGCGATTCCTGATTCTTGGAGGACACAGAAGAGGGTATAAAAACCGGCTACCATGCCACAACCTCAGTACTCTCTTAATGGATACTTTACAAGAGAACATTTGTGGTTTGCCTGTAGAGTTGAGGGAACGCATTTACCGAGAGTTGGTCAAAATAAAAGTCAAACGCAAAAAACAATTGCATCCGTTACGTCACCAATGTTTGAACCACTGGTACCTAAATGCTATAAGAGGATTGATTCATGTGAAAGCGTTCCAGTGGTCAGACATTGTTAGACTGAACGAGGACCAGAAGACTTTGGTTGCTACTAATCTACTTCTTACAGGCTAGCCATACTACACCGAATTCCAGAGGAAGAGTTAGAGGATTCCCAAAATCTTTTCCGCAAACAAATCTTGTTTCAAGAGGAAACATCTGTGCGACGTGTGGTGTGTGAACTAGTGACAAAACAATTTTGATACGTCGACGGAGTACGACCAATTCTGTGCAAAAAGTACATTTATTACCTCCGACGAAAGAGGTATAAAAACTGGCTACCATGCCACCACCGTTATCATTAGTGATAAAACAATTGCCGTGGAAGGAAATCAATGACAGTATTCAGACTGTGGTAGATTACCAACTCTTTTTAGGAGCACCCTATCCAATGAATATGGGTCGTCGTGTAGTGTGTGTCTTAGTGACTTGCTTTCTGGGATTTCGTTTACCAGCCGATTCCTTGTGGGCTCGATACGATCTGTACCTCACAGTACCACCAAAAACATGAGGGTAGTACCTTTAAATGTTACACAAGAGACTCATTCTGTTAAAAGCCTTGCGCCTTCATCTCGATACTTCTCGACCTCTACCGGAAAAAAAAGTTTCGTCAACGTTTAGTCACGGAAGATGTTTACGAAGATGTGTGTGTAGCTTGTGACTTACACCCTCACTGGAAAGATGCACGTGACTGGAAAAGTTTGGGTTTCGAGGATTGGACAAAAGAGCGGCAAGGTATGCCCAAGATTTGTGATAATAAATTCAAACGCCCAGTGAAAAAAGTAACTTTTAAACCTGTGTTAGCCACAGTGTCAAAAGAAGAAGAACCCGACACCGAGGAAAGCCACTAAATTCAGGACAGGACCATCATTGACATGGACATCTCCGAAAGGCCATTCCGGGAGGACCCCTGAGTGACTGTGCCAAGTGTAGAGCCTCTAAGAACATTACCCAGTGTCCCTAGGACACCATACCTTCGTCACCAAAAATGTGACTTGTTTACATTCTACTTTGATCGTTTTGATGTGTATTTTATCGAGGTACATAACGATTTGGCTTTTATGTATTTTTGTCTTTAGTGTTCCATTTTAAAAATGGTTTTTGAAATAAACGTGTCCTGAAAAAAGTGTAAAAAGTATAAAAACCCTTGTTTTGTCTGTCTTCGTGTCAAAAGTGACATTCCCTGCACTATGACTACCTCTGCTGTCTCTGCTCCCTCTTCCTCCACTTTCAAAGTCATCGACGAAAACTTGCCAGTTGGGAGGCCTTGTATCTTCGCCATCCCTTTAACATGTTAACTGATGGACCGAGCGGTTCAGGCAAAATCGAATCTGTCAAACGTTTGATCGAACATAAACATCATTTGATTGATCGTCCACCTCAACGTATCGTGTGGTGTTAGAAAGAGTGGCAATCGGCGTACAGCCTACTGTGAGAAAGTCAAGGCGATTCCATCGTGTTTGTGGAAGGCATTCCTGGCGAAGACGACGGGATCGTGTCTGACCCCAGTCAAACTCATCTGGTCATCTTCGACGGCATGTTAGGAGAAGACGAAGAAGAAATTAAACTGTGGTTTACGCGCAAAGGGCATCATCGTACGCCAGTGTCATTTACATAACCCAAAATTTGTTTCAACAAAGTAAAGCCCATCGTACTATCATCTCAATGCTCATTACTTGGTCTCGTTTAAAAGCCCTCGAGGTAAATCGCAAGTGCAGGTGTTAGCCAAACAGTTAGGAACTCCTTGGCTGACACATCCGTACGACGATGCCACTCAAACCCCACACGCCTATTTACTCGTGGATTTAAAACCCACCCACCCCACCCCCGATTATTTGCGATTTCGTATCCATCTGTTTCACCACTGGTGCCAAGACGGAGGGCCTGTCGTGTACACGTCCACGTCGACTTAACAAAAAAAATCTATAAAAAAAAAACCTCCGACACTTTTGGTCTGTCTCACACATCAGTAGTAATATAATACCAGGTTTTGAGCTCAAAGACCTTTTTTTTATACCCTTCCAACCTCCTAACAAATATAATTTACCTCTATGAGAGACCCTAAAACTCCCACCCCAAACGATTTACACAAAACTGAAACCAGGTTTTGAGCTCAGATATAATTCTATAACTTTACACTAATATATAACATGCATACCTAGACTTTGTAACAGATGTTGTCTAATCAATACGCCTAGCCGTTGCGCAGTATAAAAAAATCAATATCTCTATGACAACCGAGCTAGGTAACTGCCTTTGTCATACGGAGATGTGTTTAACTCAATCACGTGATTAGAATATTCCAGAATCGCCCACACGGAAAATTAATACGTTAAAGTGTCTCAAAACGGTGATGAGATTTTTTAGATAATTAATTTTCAGAACAAGTATATATAAAGCGGTCAAATTCTCTCATAGTCATTGCGTGCTGCACTTTCAAGGGAGAGGATGTATTATACCGGGCGAATCAGGTAAGTGATATTATTTATATTTCATTACCAATGATTAATGTTTCAACTGTTGACATTAGAAATATTTCATTATCGCGATGATAGAGACTAAACTTTACTTTACCGCTCACACAACGACGACATTCTAACAAATCTTTTATTTGAGGTTTGTTCAGAGGATATTTTTTATCGATAAAATATATTTTTGACCGATCAAGATCAATTGTAAGTTTAGTATATTTTTGTTGACTGATCGGATCATGAAAGTTTTTAAATTCCGCTAGCAACTTTTGATACAATTGCTCGAGGTAATTGAAATACTCGCTGTCATCAGATCTGATAAGCGAAAGTTTTAGCTTGTCACGAGTTCCACTAAAACATATACCTGATGTTTCATTATTAATTTCAACTGTCAATTGTTTGCCGTCCATCATTAGATATTTGATCTTGCTATTGTAGCTATTTGTCACTGTCAAATTTTCAAACATTATTTCTTTAGTTTAGATAAAATTTCAGTCGGAAAAGATAATATCTAGTATAGATCTATCATCATGACAATACCCAAGTGCAAATGTATCTACCCCATTTTTACAGTAACGTTTATCATCAAAATTACTCAATCCGCGTTTGATAATGACATCTGTTTCTAGTTTATGATGATTCGTTCGAATAGCCATTGCTCTTATAAAACTAACACCGCCGTCAAGCGCGTATTTGTAATCATCAAATTTCATAAACTTTTTAACAAAATAGTCAGACAGACCTTTTGCTCTTTTCTTTATTTCATCATTATCTAACAATACATTTTACTACGCAATCCGATAAAGTATTTGATGATGCTCGAGTTCATTTCATCTTTGAACTTACCAATAACCTTCTTGTTCGTGTTGTCATAAAATTTACTGTCACAAGGGTAATCGGAAAGATCAAACAGATGTCGATTATCGTACATGTCCTGATAAATATCCTCACATTCGATTTCATATACGAGCGAGTCGGTATCAGTAAACAATAGTCTACTGGCCGGCCATTGATTTTTAACAAAATTATAATGAAAATCGTACATCAGCCATTTCGATAAATCTAACACGGAAGCTCCAACGTAAATCGGTTTGTTTAGTTTTAGATTTGTTTTTCGTCGCTGTATCGCGACAAGATTTTCATAAAAAATTTTCATGCTAACAAAATCATCGTCTGATACAAGTTTGTGTCTGCGATTAATATCATTAACTAGTTCGATATTTACGCGTTTTCTAATATTTTCCATCGTCTTACCAAAAACGGAATTGTTCATAAGCTTAAAAAAGTCTTTCTCAAAATTAGATTTCGCCACAGCTCTTCTCGAAGTGTTCGAGTTAATATAACCTTTCATCCAAGTTGATTGATTAAATTTAAGTACACGATGAACTTTTCTCAACACACGACCACCATCGACGGCTTGTTTTAAAACTTTGTAATGCAAAACATAATTACGTTTATTAAGCAAATTTGGTACTAGTTTTTTGACCATGGAATTTTGTCTTGGTGATGCTGACGTTTGTTGTTCCTGAGATAACATACTATAATCTATGACCATCGATTCTGCGCAGAAAGGATAATCGTTATGCAATTTGTGTAGCCAAGTTGGATAATCGAGATCAACTTCAACGAAGTACGAAACATCGTCGGGTATCTTTTTATCTGTCTCTGATAGAAATTGATCAACCGTAATCCAACGAAATCCACCAATAGGCATTGGTTCTGCCATAAAATATCCGTACAAGTTATTGCAATCTAGATAAATAATATACTTCGAAGGAAGCTCAGGATTATACTCTTTCAAATATTTGTTGTTTGCTTCAGCATATTTTTTTATGATCATGCTAATGCCACCTCGAATACCTTTTTCGATAAAATTGAACATATCAACGTCAGTCAGTAATTCTAACTTTACCTTACAAAATTTTAACAAAGCGTTCCATGACAACCCGGGAGCAGAATAATACCAACAAGGATCTAGTCCGTAATTATTATAACTCACTTCTCGAAAACTTTCAAAAACATCTGCTAATAGTAAAACATCTGTTTTTAGGTACAAATCGTGATAATCACCAAATGTTCTGCAATCAAATTCTTTCCAGATATCTTGCGCGTATTTGTATTTGTCATTGGTTATATTTTTATTTTTAAGTTGTGAATAAAATTTGTCCTTGTCAGGTAAAGATGTTTCATCAAATTTACTCCAATCGTCGAGATAATCGTACGGAAATACTCCTTTTTTGGTCGGGTATCTTTTTATCTGTCTCTGATAGAAATTGATCAACCGTAATCCAACGAAATCCACCAATAGGCATTGGTTCTGCCATAGAATATGCGTACAAGTTATTGCAATCTAGATAAATAATATACTTCGAAGGAAGCTCAGGATTATACTCTTTCAAATATTTGTTGTTTGCTTCAGCATATTTTTTTATGATCATGCTAATGCCACCTCGAATACCTTTTTCGATAAAATTGAACATATCAACGTCAGTCAGTAATTCTAACTTTACCTTACAAAATTTTAACAAAGCGTTCCATGACAACCCGGGAGCAGAATAATACCAACAAGGATCTAGTCCGTAATTATTATAACTCACTTCTCGAAAACTTTCAAAAACATCTGCTAATAGTAAAACATCTGTTTTTAGGTACAAATCGTGATAATCACCAAATGTTCTACAATCAAATTCTTTCCAGATATCTTGCGCGTATTTGTATTTGTCATCGGTTATATTTTTTTTTTTAAGTTGTGAATAAAATTTGTCCTTGTCAGGTAAAGATGTTTCATCAAATTTACTCCAATCGTCGAGATAATCGTACGGAAATACTCCTTTTTTTGGTTAGTAGAATGTATTTATCTCCAAAACAGTCTTGTAGGTTATCAAACTTACTACAGTCTTTTACAAGCTTATTTAACGATGCTTTCATAAACTGCATGCTGTCAATAAAACGCAACTTACCTAAAGTAACTGACATATACTTTTCAAAATTATTTGGAATGCATTTGATAACGTTATTGAGTTTTAAACGAGATTTTACGTCAGGATCACCAAAAGCTTCTACGATAATGTGGCTATCATATCCTCGAAAGTTGTGAAGAATAACTGGAATAAAATCTGGAGCACGAAATTTTAAATTACATTGATCATGAGCCGCTCCACGGTACTGTCCGGTGAGATGGCAATGGTCATGTACTTTCTTGTCCCTGAAGTTGTCAGAGTCAAAAGCTTTCTCACAAATATGACAAAATTTCGCTTGTTCGTGATCAGATTTTTGCTGAGATGTCAGTTTTTTCATTGAAGTTACTCTTTTTAAACGAGTAAATATATGATCAACTTCGCTAATGAGCTGCTTGAGAAGCCAAAACAGCTGGACTTTTACCACGATATAATTTAATTGGTTTAGATAATTTCGAATTAGCACAACAAACTATCTTGTACGCTACTCCACACGGAACATGATTTTGAGTTTTCCTTGTACTCGATTGGTTGGGATTATTTTCTACGCCAAGTACAGGTTGAAGTAAGCATTCGAAATCAGCGTATATGACGAAAGGAATTTTTAGCTTGTGATGGTGATTGACAAACTGTAACACGCTATCTTTTTTAGACGGCATCGTTATTCGTTGTACGTCACTACAGTACTGCAAATGCTTTTGTAATGTTTCATTGTCTGTACAACCGTGCAAGCAGCGATAGCAAAAGAACTTTTTGTTCTAATCTTTGTTGTACTGTCTACCAACTAGTCCATTAAAGTTTTTGATCCAAACGTAATGATTTCTATAAAACAATAAATTTATAGTCGATTGTGAAGCTTTTTCTGAAATATATCTTGGATAGACCTTTTCTTTTTCATCAAGTCCGAAAACGTTGATCGGAACATTGTTTTGCTTTTCAAATTTTGGTATTTGATTTTCTGCCACTGGAAAGTCAATATCTTTAAAATTTAATCTTGACACGTGACTGATATACTTCTCAACACGATCAGCATTTTTTTCTGCTGGAAATAACGCAGAAAGAACAGCCCATTGGAAACATTTGTTATCAACGTTTTTTATGTTTATACAACATTTTTTGTTTTTTATTTTTGATGGCAGGTCGATATACGAACTACCGCGTAATGCGTCATATTTCATTGTGTGAAATAAAATTTCCTTGATCATTTCAAACTTCCAACCCGAACCCGATTCGGTATATTCTTCTACCTTTTTCCAAATTTCTTGGTGTATTTCATCAGCTAGTGATAAAAGATCAGTCCCAAGCAAAACACGCCTTGATTTTGCATTAATATAAGGGTCCGTAGTTTCCGTGTTAGTCGATTCTTCCGTCACAAGTAGTTTTGAAAATATAACGTGATATTGCACTAATATTCTTATACCCTTATGTTTTTCAAGTTCACGTTTTACAGTTGGCTCTAACAGGTGGTAAAGATTTTC
>JAECUM010038873.1:0-46252 GCA_016617855.1 Megalonaias nervosa | reverse complement strand
AGTGGTTAGAACGTCTGCTTTGGATGCGGGAGGTCGCGGGTTCGAACCCCAGCCAAGTCATACCAAAGACTTATAAAAATGAGCTTGGCGCTCAGCATTAAGAGGTTAGTACTAGGACTGGTCGACCTGTTGTCAGGATAATGTGACTGGGTGGGACATGATGCTACATTTCTGCGACATGACATTCCATCACTATAAACTGCCCACACTGCAGGCATCTTAGACTCAATTTGTTAAAGTTTCGTTTAAAATACACACACACACACACACACACACACACACACGCACACACACACACACACATATGCACACACTTCGCTTTAGCACACTTTGTCAGTCGATCAATCCAGTTTGGTGTGGAAATGTCAATCCATCTACACTTTTGTGTTTATATACGGCAGAATGCAACTATCGACGGCATGGTTGCTTTTAAAATGTAGTTTTCTCAGAGAATATTCAATAACAGGGTTGAGTTGAAAGCTTCACTGTGATAAATCTGGATTATTAGTTAAGATAAAATAAGATTTCTTTATTTCGGACTATATAGTCAATGCATCTAAATTAAAATATTGAAATAAAGTAAAAGTATTAAAACAAATATGGAGGATATGGCAAAATCTAAAATCTATGCCAAACCAGATATTTTGTCAGTGTGCAGGAAGTAGTTGAATCCTCCAGGTGAGTGGGCTATTTCGTAGGGTTCAACCTTATGGGCTTTATCATTGATCAGTGAAACAGTATGTTTAATGTTCTAGTTCAGGCATATTATACCTTGCGCATTAACAAATATAGCCTAAACCAAATTCCATAAGGTCCTACTTCTTTGCGCTATGAAGGGGTCTGTCCTACATTTCACCCATGTAAATGTCGTTGTTTTCCTTGGATTCCAGGTCATGGTCACAAATGTAAATCCATGTTTCACCTGTTACTGTTTTATTAAATCTCCTATAGGCACTGCTTTTATTGTTTATTTGTTCTACCTCCTCGTTTTAGTCGATACGTCAATAAATGTGTTACGTCCTTGGTCAAAACTTTCCCGAGCTTAATTTTTGAAATGCTCTTAAATTTATGTCTGTTAACGTGGTTCTTTCTTTCACCCCTATTTTAACAGTCCGTAGTCAGATACCCTAACAATGCCATTACTTCATGATTGTCACATAAGTTATCTTATAATTGGTTTAGAGCAATTGCAATTTACACATGTGGGCAAAATGTTCAGATGAAAAGCGTGTCCTAACATTTGTTCAGAACATTCGTAATGTCGTTTGTTCATAACAACCGGTGGGGCATGCTATTAATTGAGTCCCCATTATACCCTTTCTCTAGATTTTGTAGGATGTTTGTACACAATATTTTCTATTGATTGTCGCTTGCTCATAACCAGGCACCACCAGTTGGGTGTGTTGGTAAATATTTACGGAAACGTCCATTTTAAACTAATGTGATGAACTGTTTAAACTTACAGTTTAAACTAAAACTGAAGTTTGTTCACATATATTTACTTAGCAAATAAGACAAGTGTTCATAGTATGACTGTGCAAAATGTTAGTTTCTTCCCATTTTGATCATGAACTCATCCATTTGTGTCAAACATGTGTGGTCATCATAGTTAACCATTCCAATGACTTGTATATGGGAGTACTGGTTGCTGATATAAACTGAAAGAGTTCGACCTTTAGCAATAGTATTAGTTTGTTTATCCTCTTATATATAAAAGAGCTTAACTAATGATGACTGAGTTAAGACCGATTGTTTATGAATTTTATTCATGAGTAATAACAGAAGACCAAAAACCGAGCGAGTCAATTCATATTTTGACTCTAATGGTTTTTCCTGCTAAACATTTCGCGCAAGCTTTTTAAATACTAATACAAGATTTTTGTTTATGTACACTGTTTTGTTATTTCTTGGAATCTGAATGTGATCGATTAAAATCCGCTGAAATAGACTTAGGTATTATAGCACATTCTCGAGTTCATAATAAATATATTGCAGACTTTGTATTATCTATCTATTCATGGCATAACTACAGAAAATATGTTGAACAAACTGTGAACCACCCGCGTTAAATTTAATTTTCTAAGAAGTTTAATTTATTATTGCAAATCTATAATTTCTTCGCCTCGACTATTCTGCGGCCCAGATTGACAAGAAGTCTGTTTTGTTTTGTAAAATTGGCCATTATATCACGGTCGGGCTATAAATGAAATCAGTGCATAGTGAGCTATATTTTTTTTAACATGATCTGCACTTCGGCAGATATCAAGGACATTTAGAGACAGAAAAAGAGAGAGATACTATTATACGAAACCGAGACCACCAGGTTTGAACATAAAGAAGCAAATGGTCATATACCGTAAATCAGTTTTAAATGTTTAAGTCCATGCGAGAAAACACGGTATGACGAATCTGTTCCAGGGCAGTTTGTATCAACAGTTCTGATGACAGATCAGGAAGGAAAACATGGAGGTTGCATAATTAGTTCAAATTTGTTTTAATGACTAAGTCTTATTTCTCAACAAATCTGAAACAATGTATTATACTGAATTAATATATGTACTTTTTAATACATAAGCGTATCGAAAGAATAACACCATGATTAAAATATGCAATTAAATAGCATCCTTAATAATCAAGCCACTGTCACGGCAACAACATGTATGCGTATTGATTTGTTTGCTCAACAAAATTTGTTGTGTAATCAGTAAAGTAAATATATTTAACTCTTCGACTTTTCTACATATATGTAATCATGTTTAGTGCAAATGACGTCAGTTCATTTAGCTATTACAAAGCATTACCTGATGAATAAATGATTATCTTGGAAAGAAGAAATGTGTCACATCTGTTTTTTATTGGAATTCTACCAATAGAAAATCATTAATTGAAGAGTTTTCAGATCAATCGATTTATATAATAGGTCGTTGTTAAACTGATCTAGAAAGTTTTAATAATTGAAATGGATTTAGTAAGAAAAGTGGTAATTTACAAACTTCACTCATTACTCTTCATATTTCATGTAAAAGATCCAGATATTTTATGCAAGTATTTCATCTGCGTTTGACAATGTCTATATATTGTGCAGTGCTATTGTGCCCGGTCTAATATTAGAGAGAAAAAATTATATGTATTATGTATTCATATATGCATGTATGGATGGAGGGGATTTTACGGCAATTTCAACACAGTTTAGGCAATATAACATAGTTAATGGGAAGAAATAAACCTGCTTCAGTACTAAGATCACCGAAAGTTTCAACTGCAAAGAGCTCTTCGATTATTACTAACAAGATCATGTCAAGGAACAAATGTAGACCACTTCCAACAGCTTTCTCTAGGATCCACCTTCGGGACCTGTTTGCAAATTTCTTCCTGTGCAAGCCATTAAAGACCAACGTGACAACAGAATTTCAATCGACTCATTGTCACCAAACAGTTGTGATAAAGAATTTCGAAAAGGAAACCTTTAAATGCATTTGAGTCAGTCTCAAAGGATGTCTTGAGTACAATGGGAGCACCCAACAGTCACGTGAACTTAATCCAACCGCGACAACACTGCCCCTTGAATGCTTAGATTCATTACTGCCTTCACTAACCGACGTTATTATTATTACTTCTCCGTCATCGGGGAAATTCCCATCATGTTTCAAAACTGCCATTGTAAAGCCTCTGTTGAAGAAACCAACGCGTGAATTTAACGATTTAAAACAAATACCGCACTGTTTCTAACCTCCCATTCATGTAAAAGGTCTGAGAAATTTTTCTTGCGTCTCAACTTCCCGTCTGAATTTTAAGTCATTTTCTTTAGCGAATTACAGTCTGCATTACTGCCCTCATCAGGACCGAAACTGCCCTTCTGATAGCAGTTGATAGCCTACTCTCTCCTTTGGATTATATCCTTAAATGGAAAACATTCCAGCACAGCTATCAGCGTGTTTGCTGTTCACAGGATTCTGTTCATGGGGTCATTCTTTATATTCTATACACCTAAACACTCAGCCCCTCTTTAAGTGTCATCTATCATCCGGTATCTCACAGATCTAAATAGTCAAATCTAGCTATCCAACTGAAGGTGATGCTACCATCCCAGGAATAGAGAGGTGCATTTCCGATGTGAAGTCAAGGATGACATGTAGCAAGCCGCAGATGAATGATGATAAAACTGAAGCCATTCCAATCACCCCACAACGACTTTTTCGTTCCTATCCTTTACCTCAAACAATAAGTATCAGCAATACCAACATTAAATTCATCCAAATAGTTCGAAATCTAGGTGTCACTCTCGACAATACTCTCTCATTACATCAACATGCTATGAACACATGCAAGGTTGCATATCTTGAGCTGTGATGCATAAGCTCCATTCACAATTTTCTTTCAGTTGATACCACTAAAACTGTGTGCCTTATGTACCTTCTAGATTGGACTATTTTAATTCACTTCTATCTGGTTCGTCTCAGTATCTACTACAGAAACTTGAAAACATTCAAAACACATCTCCTCAGATCTTCCTTAGAGTACCAATAACTGAGCACTCGTGACCCTGCTCTGTGCCCTGCACTGGCTACCTGTTCGCGCCAGAATCAAACATAAAATTTGTTCTCTATGCTACAGTTCATTGACTGCCCCCAGTCCAAAACACCTATCCAACTTTACAACTTCTAGATACTTATGCTCCTTTTCTGACACTCGAATTTTCATTGTTCTCACTATCAAAACCAAGTCCTACGGACACTTGTTTTGCCTATCAGGGCACATACAGCTGGAACGAATTGCCTGTTGAAAGTAGACACAATGACACTGTAATCTTATTCAAGAGCGCTTTTAAAACTAAACTTTTTCGACTGCAGGAACAGATATAAGAATTCAAAATGCTACCTTACCTTACTTATTTTCAGCATGCGTTTACTTGTAATTACACGGTGTTTGTTTTTGTATCCTTGTCTCTATGTATGTCCCTCGGAGCGATGTAATGAGTCTTCATTATATTATTATTATTATTAGTAGTAGTAGTAATAGTAGTAGTATACCTTTTAAAATATATTATCTCAAACTTTATTTGTAACAAATGTTAAAATCTTTATATCCTTTCAAATATAAATAAACTTAAGCATGTTTTCCTAAAGGATAAAATATAAAACATAAAAATGTTATGATTACTTCCAAAGTATATAATATAATATAATGTTTTAAAACAGATATTGAAAAAATATAGGATAACTGACACTTGATGAATAATGGAAAGAAAACGAAAAGGAATGGCATGCGAAGTACAGTACATCACGACTAATAATAATTGCTGGCATGCCCTTGTTTGTTCCTAAATGTGATACACAGATAAGTATAGTGGACCCCATTCATTAAATGATTAAAAATATCAACAGTAATCATATTATGTAACACAGGAATCGCACAGTCATTATCTAATAGCTTTTTGATGATGATTTTCTTTGGCAAAGTTGTGTAGTGCTTTGAAGCCATTATGTATATTTTGTTTTTCTACAAATACATTGGTATCGTCTCCTGTGTATTTGTTTGATATTCACGTCAATACAAGCCACTGTGACTCCGTGGTTAGCCTGCCGGGCTGACTACTAAAAAGGTACGAGTTCGAATCCTACTGTCGTCCCAACCTGGGTCAGCTAACGTGGTGTGTTCTTGGGCAAGGCATTTTGCTCCAACTGACTCGGCACTAAACAACATACTTGTGTGGCTGTGCCGTAAAACACCAAACCAAAACAACTGTAGCGATTTCCTGAAGAAACACATAACTTCAAACCGCCAGGTTTACAGGTATTGTAAAACCAAAACTTTATTAACGTGACTTTAATCTGGCATATTATGTGGACTATGTATAGATTAAAAAGATCCTTTGAATTAAGGCATATTTAAATTTTTATGGATATTGTCAGTGTATTAACTTTTGATATGACACATTTCTACCACATTGTACATCGAATGACACATTATGTCTCATGCTTCCTACTTTTATTCATTGACTGTACCGAAATCTGCCATTGTATTCAATGTTATTTGTTCGATGATTCACTGCCTGAAGATGACAAAACAATACATGTAAAATAATCGCATAACTTTCTTTGTGATTAGTTTGTTGATTATGTAACTTTTCTCTCCTCTCAAATAAGCGCAATAAATGTCCAATGATATCCTTCAACACTGGAACCTGAAATATTGTAGACTATAAAAAAATCATATGTAATAATGAAAAAACTAACATGACTGGAAACTTTTAGTTTTCTTCGATCTGGTAAAATCAATCCGCTTCATCTGTAAGATTTTGTTGGTTTGATTCTTTGTTAGGACAATGCAGAGTAGTTCCGATTGCCATAGTTTCTGTAAATTAAATTGCATTGGAGAAAATTGAGATTTTGAGTTCACTATATTAAGCACGAAATTAATGTATAAATAATTAATACTGATCACTTTGAAATGATCTTGTAATGAAAAATAGATAAATATATGCATATAAAATTTGTTACGGAAGAAAGGTTAAAAATGATTTTGAACAAAGTATATATTAGACTTACACGTTTTACGGCATTTAAGTTATTGTTCAGATATGTCGTGTTTTTCACATGCTACTTTTCTATACTGTAATGTTTTCCTACTGGCGTTCTCGAGATCGCATAATTGAGTCTGAATTTACGCACTTTCGAGCCTCAGATACGTGATATTTTTATGTTATGACCTTGTTAACTTGTTCTATTACCCGTAGTGAAAGTCTCAAGTAAGAAACCGACTGTGCGCATTAGACTAATGCTACTATTATCTAATTGTTTCATTATGTTTTTTTCCACAAACACACACAATATAACTATCATTTCCGGCTCTACCGGGAAGAACAAGTTCGACTTTCAGGTATTGATAAGACGCACTTCAAACAAACAATTATATACCAATCTACAAAAAAATGAAGATATGCACTGGAGTATTAACTTATTATATTCCGTACAAATGTTGCGTTCACAATTCCTAGGTGGATTCGGGCATTTCTCAGTGTTTCAAAACGGTATTAAATAATGCAAATCTGAGAAATATGTTTTCTGATGCTTTTTCTACACGTCCTTTAAATTAAGGAATTATGTATTTTTGAATCATCAATAGCATTGTCTCTGGATAGACGTTGGATGCCTACAGTAAACTGATCAGTCAGTTTCAGTTATACAACGCATATAATTTCTATTGACATATGGGAAAAGGTATGGTAACATTATTTTTTGAAACAGTGCCTCAGTAGTTTATCTGATTTTATTTTGTGGTACACAACGACGTGTACTATTTCTAAATAATAATTGTAAAAAGTCTGCTGGAAATACAAATTCTGCACTCATTAACGGCAATATGTTCGTCTTGTGTATGGCGTTATGTTGCATATTACATTTTCCTGTCTCCGGAGGGAGGAATGAACAAGGTATTATAGGAAGAAATGTGTCTCTTTCATGGACATTCAGCAATAAGGATGACGCTGTCACTATATTTCATAACTCGACACCTTTCCTGTATGGATGGCCCGCTCAAAGACATTTTAATCCATATAATCCAGACCAGCGGTTGCAAATTATTGGAGAAGCATCTTCCCACAACACAACAATCGTTACTATTAGCATCATAAATGTCACGAAAAATGATGCCGGGATTTACCTGGTGAAACGAAAATTGAATTCACAGGAACTTAAAGACAGCATTTTTCTAGAAATATTTGGTATGTACCACAATGCGTATGTAACGATTTACTCAATTATAACGGTGATACAAGGCAACCTCTCTCACTGTGCAGAAAAACAATGTATGTAACGTTTTCTGATTACTTAAGAGTTATTCCTTTAAAAAGAGAGGCAATACATTTGTAAATAACAATGGTTTAAAAATCACTTAATGGATGACAAAAGGTGCACCTTCATTGGAAGTAACATGTATACAAGGTTGTACTATATATGCTTATTGGCTATCCAAGCATTTTCAAAATAGAATGAGGTTAATATTTTACAGTATGGCCGTCCGTACAAAGGTATATAATTGAAAGTTCGGTACATGGGTACATAGGTATTAGTGAGTATAATAACCTAGCATCTCTCCTACACCACCGAAGTTCAAATTTCGAAGCTCGAGTCAAGGATAGGTCTTTAAGTCTACGTGTAATATGACTCATTAAATGTTGATATTACGACTCAGGTAAGGACTACATAAACAGGAACAAAGCTGAGTCATATCATTAGCGAGCCTGTGTGTGTGTGTGAGTGTGTGTGTGTGTGTTTGTGTGTGTGTGTGTGTGATTTAGATTTTTAACGTAGCTTTAAATTCTTTTCAGTCATATCGCTACAATGTCTGCGGTCTAAGAATTTATAGTGATGTCTAGTACTGGGACATCATGCCGCAGACATGTAGCATGATGTCCCACCTAGTCACAAGATCCCGACCCTATACATACATACATACATACATACATACATACATACATACAAAGTTAAAGCGTGTTGGTTTCACTGTGGGAAAAAAAAAATGCCAGGGACTAAGAAACTTCCTAAGCAAAATGAATTTAAATTTTTTAAAAATTAATTTCTCTGAAATGTTTCTGAAATTCGAATCCCAATTTCTATTACGGATCTACGGTAATAAACTCAGTAACAGAAAGAAGCGAAACCAACAAGTTTTGTTTTATAATTTTATTATGAAAGATATAAAATGAAAAGTTTAGATGGACTTAAAGTATTGTGAGTTAAATCATAAATACTCCTAAAACGTTTTACACAAGTCCTAAAGAATCGAATGCTCCAAATGAATTTCATATCCTGGGATGTGTTGGTCTGCCAATGGTCCTGATGTTTAAGAATATATTTCACGACACACTAGTTGATTGCTGGTGTATTAAATTGAGCGGCTTTATGACGTTTATTCCATTCATATCATACTAGATAAACGTCTGATGGACCTGTTGGTAAGTTACCAGTATCTTCAATTATCGCTAAGGTCTGCGTTCCATTGTACACGGTGCAGAAGAACACCCGGGGGGGGGGAGGGAGGGGAGAGCGTGCGACCGGACTAAAAAGTGGCATTTCAATCTTTTGGGGGGGGTGGCCTCATCAAAGCCCTATTTTGCAAGATGGGGGCTAAAAATTACTGTTTAAGCCAAGTAGTGTTGACTCATTAACTATCCAAAGGCCGATCCGAGGCTTGTAAGAGTGTTGATTTTACCTGTGGTAATGCTGATTTATTAATCTGAGCAAAAGGAAATGACTGCGACCAGGTTGATAGACGTTGAAGATCTGTTGAATAACTTTCTTTGGTAATTGTTTTCAGAGTTTTTTATTAATAATGTTTTTTTTTTTTTTTTTGTGAACACCCCCACCCCACCCCCTGGCGAATCGTTAGGTGCGAAACGAAATATTAACTGAGAATTTATTGAGTATCTGAGCATTCCTGTTCTATTCATCGCAACAGGTATTAATTTTGCCGAGCCTAGGAAACCCAGCATGGTATTATTAGCGATCAATTTATTACAGGTATTTTTAGCGGCTTGACACGTCGCCGGAGGTAACGTCTAAATGTGTGTCGAATTGGAATTCCGGAAGCCGAAAAAGTACGTTACGTTACTGGATATAGTTAAATTTTATTTTTGTGGTTAAACAACTTTGAATGAGCTGAGTTTGTTATATTTGGATGAATACGAAAATATTTTGCAGCAGCAGACATTGAAATAAAATCCTTTACTTTTCCTGTTTCAAGATTAGTTGATCTAATTAGTCGTGGTGTCTTTTGCATTTGTCTTTGGCCCTGTATGACAACCAGTAAATTTTCAAGACTATTTTCTTGTTTCTTAAAGATCACGTGACCAATAACTAACCCATCATGATAACGCCGTTGAAACACTTGTAAGTAAATCGGTAGACCAAATATATATATATATATATATATATATATATATATATATATATATATATATATATATATATATATATATATATATATATATATATATATATATATATTTTCCCCGCAGGAATTCTAATTCCGATCACAAAGTATCCTCTATTATTGACTTTATCGATTAGTTTTTTCAGTTGGCAATTTCGTCTAACACCGGCTATACTCGCTTCATAATTGACGAATATTGAATGTTTCTTAAATTCATCAAGATAAATATTTTTTCAGCTTACTCCATTTAAAAAATTTTCCCTTCTCTAATTTAACATTAATTTCAGCAGAAGAATATATTTCGAGATAATCCTTTGCGTCTTTTATTCCGATGTCATCAGGAGCGTTCATTATCTCGTAATATCGTTTAAGCGCTCCATATTTTTTCCGCCACAAGATACACATAAGTGTGTTTTTCCCTTGACCTCAGCCACATTTCAGACATGGTTGTGGTCAAGTACTGCCACGATGATCACTGGCCATGTGATAACCACAGTACTCGCCACGACAATTTTTTCCACAAGGTCAAACTGATCCGATCATGAGCCATCGACAACTATTTTTTCCTCCTACCATATTATATTTTTTGGATAAAGTTCAATTAAAGAAATTACTTTCCCTAATTATATATCAATTTGACTGCTGCAAAGCAGCTGACAGAACAGTATTTTAGTCTAACCGGGATAAAACCAGTTTTTCCAATGTCGAAAATTGCACAAATATTTACTAAATCAGATTAACGAATTATTAACCGTGAGGGAAATTGAGAGATTATTGGCAATCCAACCGGAGAAAGGCAGAGACAAGTTTTTTGAAAGAGAGCGGAAAAGATTAGCGCCTATTGAACCACAACACACTACTAGATTTGACTTGGACAGAGTACGGGTTGACAAAACCCGTCCATTATCTGAGATGCAATTACACGAATTTTTCAAAATGACGAAAAATGAGTTTGCGCAAGATGATGCGTCTCATCTTTATTCATCATTTAGGATAGACGGCGATAGTATTTTTGTCGACTCTACAATGAACGACAAATGATCAGATACGATTATTAATAAGCTTGCAGACGACCAACGATATCTCTTCAGAATAAAATTTATTGTCGATCATGTCAGCGAAGATGGCCAAACTTGGATTATTCGTGATAAACCCGACCCTGTTAAGAAATCATGGCGACATAAAAGCGTGGCCAGCGTGAACTAAAACTCCTAATCAGGCACATTTAACGGAATGGACAAACCGTACTACAATAACGCGTATCCAGCATCCGCTGTTGTTTATGCACTATACCGTTTAAACGATCCCAATATTAATGCTCTTGAGCCGATGCGTGGTGCAAGCACCAACACCGCAGAGGCGGCCTTGGGCACGTTAAATTGTGTAGTTCAGCGTGTCAGAGAACATTTTATTCACTCGGGACGTGGAAACAGACTAACAGAATCGAACTAAAAATAAAACAATAACACAGTGGGAAGATTCTCTTATCAACGGAGCTAAAAGAAAAGACGTAGCAGTGTTGGATAAAACATTGAAGTTTCCAATCGTGGTAAAAACAATTACAAATGAGATTTTGCATAATTCTGTCAAATACTGTAATAACGGAGCCCCTTTAGCGACAGTTCACCACAATAGTCACGCCTGGATTGAATCAGGAATAAAGTTTCCGCTGGAAAGAACAATACGATTTTATGACGGCGATATTATTTTAGGAGATTTACAATATTAGTGCGCGTGACCCTATACATATGTGCTACAGATGAATCAACATTCGATCAATTTGTGCTACCGTCTGGTATACTTTATCGGAAAGAATCTCTCCAGCGTGCGATGAAACAGACTGGGGTAAAATATGATGGCGATAGTGAAGAATTACTCAATAACTGTTTTACGACGTGGGTACTTAGCCCATGGCGTTCCTGGTAATTTCCCGAGGGCAGCAGCAATATCACCGCCACCAATGCTGGCGTTGGTGCTCACAAACTTATATTTTTTATGCCGCATTTTACACACTTGCCTGTGGGCGCAACGCGTTAATTTTCAACGTGGTTGTGCTCACCCAGTCGTATCCGTCACCATCTTGCATTGAACACAATATAAACTCATGATTATAGATAATACTATATTTGCACAATATGAACTTGATTGACTTTTCGGCGACACGCGAGCAAGAACCGGTCAAGCAACATCCAGTGTTGCCAAGTTCCATTCGAGCTATTATAATTGGTCCTTTCCAGTTCTGCTAAACTCAATTGTTGCTCAACCAGATAATGAGGTGGCTGAAACTGGACAAACTTTATTTAGTAACGCCATCCGCAGGTGACCAACGATGCTTCGTTGCTCTTAAGGAATTCAGTGAATCGGAGGCGAGTCTGGAAAACAATAATATTTTCACGAGGCAGGCATAAAAACACAGATGTCATTTACGTGACGCAGCGGTACACTCAGATCCCCAAAGTGATCAGAGATAACTGTAACGTTTTGGTTATTTTTAACGGTGTTGACACACATACGCTGCGAAATATTTATCAGGCTTGGTGTCCCGCTGACATGGACATGAACAAGTTCGAAACCTTCTTTGCACATGCTCATGAGATAGCTAAGTTTGTTCCACTGGCAAGCGCCATTGAGAAAATACGATCAGAGCTACCTCGAGAATATGAAACTCGTGCGGCTCTAGGTGCGCGTGCGAGACTAAAACAACTTGTTTTGGAATCCACTAAGATTCCTGAATCCGCTAAGATTCCCGAATCCACAGAATAGCGCCGTCACCGGTACCCGAAAAAATTAACAACAAAAAACCGATATGTTATTTTTTTTCAGTGGAATGGTATATCTTTTGTCTTTTTTTTCACGGCGGACCATCACGGCATTTAACACACAAGCAAACGAACAGTTTATTCTTCACCGCGTGTGTCCGATAAATTATAATCTTGGTCGGTTAGACGAAAACGTATTCGTGACAGTGACGGAATATGACATTGTAAATAAACTGGATTAGTGGGCACCAACAGAGCCAAATGACCCGGAGGGACATTTGGATAAAAGCTGTAAAGAACATATCCCTCTTGGGCCTGCCCTTCTGATTTCTGCGTGGATGCTGTATAGCTACCGTCGACATTGTCACAGGCTAGATTTGCTGAAATCGTCGACGTGATATTGAAAATGCCAGGCGATACATGATGACCACCACCTGTTAGATCGTTGTTATGTCGGAAAATATCTGGAGGGCCTCTTATTTTCTCCCATGCGGCATAAATCTTTGGAAAATATTAGTCAGTTAAGTTATAGAGATCCCGCTGCATTTTATCGATATCCAACCCCGGTAGCTTGGTCTTCGGTGATCGTAAAATAGCCAAAAAATAAACGTTTGTTTTCTACTGCGCCTCTTATTATCCTAATATCACCCCGGTGAATTACTGTTTCACAGATTTTTGAAAGAATTCTGCCTCAGATTTCACCAGGTTAAGATATTTTACTGTCTCCATGATTCTGAATTAAAGACCATAATTCGGATATTCAACTATATACTGCTTAAGCAGCTTTCTCATATTATCTTGCGTAATTTTATGCTCTTGAACTATTTTATCGATAAGTGTTTTATTAGAAAGCCCCCCTCCCCCCACCCACCCCCACCCCCCGTGTGTGTGCTTCTCTTAATGCTTGTTCCACCATTCTTGCATCATCACAGAACCATACCGGGTATTTTTTACTGTCACTTATAAATTCTTCAAAGATATTACGGAATGTATCACGGTTCTCCCTATTTATCCATTGCCGGTGTCCTGTATACCCCGGAATTGTTATGGATCCTTGTCTGTCTGATAAATAATCAGATCGCGCTGGTTGTGGTGGTTCAACTGAGGTGTTTTCGTGACGAATTCCAGACACCACCAATACGTTTTTGCGATTAAGTCTGTATCTGTTGGTTCCAATATGAATATATCCTCGGTATTTTGATTTAACACGACCGACACGGTTCCGGAAAATCTATCGGTGGATTGACGACATGGAAATGTGGAGAATATCCTAAGTCGCGCAGCTCTAAATAAGGAGAGTCTGTACACCCCGATGACATCAGCGGTATGTTTGATGGAGTTGTTTTATTGTGACCATGTTGCTGATCCAGACGCTACTGTGTATACCGCATTGATGAGCACAGTCGTATGAACAGCACCAGAGGTAATCTTTTTGATTTTTTTCGTCGCTCTCATCGATTTGTGTGCAAATTTCATTGGATTTTCAAAGAAATCCGTGAAGATTTTAGTTATGGTTCTGCGAAAATTTGTAAACGTGGTCACGTGATTGTTATATTCAGCTCTGAATATAGTCACTCCTTTATTTATTGCTGTTAACGAGGTCCTTATCGCGACGTCGTTGTTGTCCACGTATTTCTTCGTTTCAGCGTCATCGTCAGATCCTGGTTCTTTCAAATTAGCAATACTATTTCCGCCCATGCTGACTTCACTATTCATTGTATCGCCGGCTTTAGCAACACGTCTACTGACATCTCTGATAATAATCGTCGTCGGTAAATATCACGATGTTATTGTTGGTTGCACCTGAAACCCGCAGGATAATATCGACCGACTTGATATTGCTCGTCTTTAGCCGCCAATGTTGATCCTGAAAAACAACAACCTCATCCGGATTAATTCTGGCGAGACGCAAAAGAGGAGCAAGTTCATCTCGTGTTGCATGCGCCGAAAGATCAATGTCACCCTGGGCCTTGCCTTTAGCAGATCTTCAGTAAATATCGACCATTATCAAGCATTAACCTGTTTGAAACGACGGGCACGACTTTTTGATGACCTTGACACGGCGTTAAGTACGGCAAGTACTT
This sequence comes from Megalonaias nervosa, assembly GCA_016617855.1. NCBI lineage: Eukaryota > Metazoa > Mollusca > Bivalvia > Unionida > Unionidae > Megalonaias > Megalonaias nervosa. The sequence goes on along the minus strand of JAECUM010038873.1, from coordinate 31,476 downwards.
CTAGACCGCATATTGGTGGATCCTTTATTGTCTACGTTGGTAATGTTGAATACCAAACTGGAGTGCTTCGCACTCTGCTAGATAATCTGCTAACATATTTTTAAAAATTCTCTCGGTGTTGTCAGTCCGTACGAATCAAAATAAACAACGTTACGTGGGTCTATCGCATTTGCAATCCAATGACTACCTGGACTTGAACGGCCATCAAGATTAATGATACCAGTTTCAATGCGTTTGGTTTTTCCGGTAATTGATCACGCATGAAAACACCTCTGAAGATTTATGTTTAATCGCCGAGCAGCATCAAGTAAATCAAACTTGGACAAGGGAGTTTCAACGAAGCGTTCTCGGCAGTCGCAGACCTTAACCGTACCACGTTCCTGGTAATCTTAGACACGACCTTTTTTTAGGTCTTAGACCCTGTCCTGTTGCTTTCTTCTGCGCCATGCCTGCAGCTGTTCCAACTGCACCAAGTTCTGCTGCTTTTGCAACAGCTGGAGCTGCAGAGGCAATAAGTGCTGCTATAGCCGCTAGCAGCGGAAATATGACACCGGTCTTTGCTGTGTTGCTGGTCTCATTCCCGGAAAGATCAAGTCGCACGCCAGTTTTAACTTCTTGGCGTCATTGCAGTGTTTGAGCTGACTTTCTGGCAACGATAGTTTATTTGGGCCTTGATTTCAGAGATATTTTGCCCTAGAATTCTTATTTGATGCCGATTTCTTCTTTTTAATCTGACTGGGTGTCAGAGTAACATTGACGTGATGATATGACATGATAATATAATGTATGATCTGATTACATGTTTGGAAAACACGTGTTTTCTACGGGCGCATCAACGACTCTCATACGTCCGCCACCACCTTCAAGTGCGCGCGTGTGTGTGTGTGTGATCTGGATTTTTTACGTAGCTTTAACAATGTTTCAATCATATCGCTACGATGTCTGCAGTGTGGCAGTTTATAGTGATGTGTAGCCCTGGGCATCATCCTGCAGACATGTAGCATGATGTCCCTCCCAGTCACATTATCCTGACGCCAGGCCGACCAGTCCTAACACTAACCTCTGAATGCTGAACGAATAGCGAGGCAGCTGTTAGTATCATTTTGTATAAGTCTTTGGTATCACTCGGCCAGGGTTCTAACCCGAGACCTCCCGCGTCCGAGGCGGACGCTCTAACCACTGGGACACCGGAGCGGTCTCTTCAACCAACATTGTTTTGTCTGGCAGTATGAGAGCGATTGCTCTGTAACCACCAGGACCAACCGGTATATCATTAACAGTAACTAGCAAGTGTTTATCAACTACAGATTGTCTAAACAAGTCCAGATGTTGCAACGAAAAATAGTAGATTGGATACACACTGAGATATATGCAAACCAGGATCAACATTCTGATCACGCCCCATGAATCTCATCAGACTCCAATATGCTACGTTATTACTTTACCAGCTGCAGTATTATCTCTCCAGACTGCATCGTTGTCAGTGGACTTTCGAAGTAACTCAACCGTATGTTTGGCTCCAAAGTTAACTTTCCAAACATGTCTGCAGAATCCGAGATATGTGACAGCGGTATCGCAAAGTTGAATCTACCTTGAGCATCAATTTGAGATCGTCGTTCTCCGAATCCCAGGTTAAATTCTGGATTAACGCCATGGACTACCGGAGCTTTGTTGTTGTTGTTGTTGTTGTTGGGTTTAACGCCATTTTTCAGCTCACGATAGGCTATACATGGCGGCCAGTATTAATGCTGGAGGAAGAACCCCGGAAAACCCCGGAAAGAACCACCGACCCACGAGAAGCTACTGGCAAGCTTTCTCACATACCCACATTTGCCAAATCCGAGACTCGAATCCACGCAGACAGAGGTGAGATGGCAGTAATCCGTAACGGAAAACGCTTTAGACCACTCGGCCACTGGGGTCCCCGACTACCGGGCTACGTCGGTGTTAACGTTGTTGGCATTGTTTCTTGGTCGTCTGATGGTCATCTTATGTCATACTGTGAATGGTTTGGGTGGTCTGTAATATCCTTTGAGAACATCATTGATGGACCAGCAGACTTTGAATAATAATCTGAATATCTTGCAAGACCGAGTATCATCGTAGCAACATCGACGTCATTGTGACATACTTTGATTTGTCTAATATCAAACATATACACAACACTTTTAAATAACGCCCTAATACCATTATTGACAAATCCACATTCGTCACCTGCAGCGTATGGATTATTTTTATCTCTCAAAAGTCTACCCTGAACTGCAATAAATACCTCGGTGCGCAAGAAATACCTGGATGTATCTTGAACTTGCAGTTCGATTCGTCTACGCTGATTTGATTATCTTGCTTCATAGGAATAATATTGAAAATCACGCACAGACTCATCCTTGAGCACTATTCCGTCCATGCCAAATGCTGGATCGGACACGCGCTTGAACATTTTTATAATAATTCGTTGTTGTCTAAAAAGATGTTTTAACGCAGATCAATATCACCGACGACGACTGGCCGGACCACTGCCCTTTATTAAGTTTGCCGTTAACTGTTTTCGATCTCGTCTGTGGCTTGTTTTGTCAGAGATGGCGCGCCACCTAATTCTTTTAGCCGCAAATTTGCTGCTTGATTTATTATTTTGCTGACACTTCCTGGCATCACTTCGGTGCTGGGTAGTTTTATTTGAATGTTTGCATTGGAATCGTTCTCATTCTACTGTGGTTTTTGTCGTACTAATCGTGTGAGTCCGTCTTTGATAGCCGAGAATGCTTTAGCAGCAACATCACTATCAGTGCAAATACCCTTATCACGAACAACTTCGACGGCTTTCATGTCTAACTGTTTTTTAATTGGAATAGATTTTGGGGCTACCCTTCTAAATAAACCTCGAATAACATCTCCGAGTCCATCTCCGTAAATCGCGCTATAAACCGGTAATCGTGAATTTATCAACCTGACATTTTCAGGTCCACGTTGGCTATTATGTATAAGCATGTTATTTTGTTATCGCCGATCTAATTGATCAATCACTGTAGCAATCGTCGGTAATTTCATCGATTATTGCTCGATAAACGCTGTTGTCCATGACGCCACCGGTAAACAAATGCTGACAAATATTAGCTGCTTCATTATTGCCGCCTTGTCTTCCACCAATCAGAATTTCCAGTCTATCAACATCAGCGAGGATGTTACTTGGGCAAATTTTGTCTTGAATCACTTACGAAGTTTGCTTTTTACAAAGTCGATCGCGAGTGGTAAGGCCACTTCCGGCTGCTCCTTCAGGTGGTTCGTCGTGCCGATCTGGAGAGCGCTGTTGGAGTGCCTCTGACACAGCTTTCCTCTTTTCCTTCGTTGTTTTAGACTTTACACTTGATTTTCTTTCTTTCCTGTTTTTTGAAGTTGACGATCAATCTCTTCTTGTCTTAGTCTCCTTTCTTGATTTTTTTGTTCAATATACTCATCTACCGTCCGGCTAAAACGTTTACAATTTTCATCATCACCTTTGACCTGATTAGCACCGGAATAAATGCGATATAAATATTTACGCCAATCAGCATGACTTACATTTTTAATATGTTCAGGTTTCACATATTTTTCTTTTTTCTGCCATCCAAACGCTGCAATGTCAAGTATTTGGTTTTTATCCATGATAGCGGCAATACCTTCCTCAGTAAATTTTTCTTTATCATGTCGGTGTAAATTGTTTACGGTGGTGGATAAACTTGGGGTGGTGGAGGGGGTTGAACTTGGGGTGTTAGAGGGGGTTGAAGACGGCCAGCAATATCGACAGGTAATGTCTAAAGAGTTTTATGAGCTTCCTGGAGTTGTTGCAGCTAATGTTTGATAGAATCACGTACTGGAAGATATTTCTTAATTGCCTGCAGTCTTTCTTGAGCTAATGTCTTTGCACGAGATTCCATGGTAAGCGCAGAATCACTCATTGTTATTATTACAGCTCACTGAATCAGCCAACACAAAAGATTTCAGTATATTTAGCATTAATCACTTGGGCGTGGCAATCTACTTTTTGCTGTTTTTCTAAAAGATTTCATACAAGCCTAAGTTTTACATTTGGTAACCTAATAAATCAGCGTTACCACAGGTAAAATATTCTCACAATGGGGCCTTGAATGGGGGGAGGGCGCTATCAATGTCAACGCGTATTTGTTTAGTCGGTCCCCATTCATTGACAGTAACTATGCTTATGTACAAGCCTAGGATTGGCCTTTGGATAGTTAATAAGTCAACATTGCTTGGCTAAAATAGCATTATTTCAGCCTCAGAGTCTAAAAACGAGCATTGATTGTGGTCCATCCTCGAAAAAGTCGGTCGCACATTTGTTGGGATCGGCCCCCTTTATGGACATACAAGCTTCGGATTGGCCTTTGGACAGTTAATAAGTCAACACTACTTGGCTAAACAGCATTTCGTTAGCCCCAGTTTTGCAAAATGGGGCCTTGGTGAGGGGATCCCACCCCCACCCCCAAAGTCGTCGCCACTTTTTGAGGGGTTGTTCCCCCCTCCTTCTGCTGCTAGAGGAAATACCACTATGCTACTCAAGGACGGACTCACCGATGATTAATCGGATCACGTACTTCAAATGTTTCAAGACAAATAGAAATATGCAGCAATGCTAACATTTACTGGACACATCCCTTAATTTTCCGTTGCCCTTGTATCACCAGTCTCACTCGATAGCTGGAAAACACATGAATTTAATTTCTTTCCTTTTAATATCTGCAAAATAATTTCCAGTTATATTCAATATACTGAAAACTAGAACTTTTTTATTGAGACTTCCGGTACACACAAGGTGACAGTCACGATAATTGTTTTAACTAGATTATCCAAATTTTATGATATTTATACAGATAACTCATGGGTGAATTTTGATGGATGTGATATTAACAACTTTATCGTCACAAACAGACATCGACAATACGATGAATGTTAGAAAAACCGGATCTATTTAGAATGAGTGTGAATGTAGAACGTTAGGTACATGTACAAACCTTTGCGGAAATGGCTTGGAATGAGACTTCTAGTACCTAAGTATACTGTTTGTCGTTTGTAAGATTTAAAGATGGGTATTGGTATGGAGCATTGGAGGTATCGGATTCTGTATTTCTTTCAGCCAAACAAATATCCAAAATATTCGTCAGTTAAAAAGTGGAAAACAGCGGTTTATCTCTGGCAGTGAAATGTATCTTGGTTTTTCCTATTATTTGTGCACGGATTGGAGTCAAATCCAGTTCCTGGGTTTAGGTGTAGACCTCAAAACAACAATCAAGTATGCAGAACACATCCACAAGGTTCGTAAATGTCATATAGCCCTTTCACTAATACCTGGCCAATCATCTTACGGAGCAACGTGTGACAAACTCGCAAAACACGTTATTTGCATGGACGGTAACTCTCAACCTAAGTTGACAAGTCACATTAGGGCTAGTGTTTCTATACTAACGCAGCAGAAACCCAGCGCCGTGATACATAGTAAGACAGAAAGATGATACCTTCACAGAGACACCAGAAACAGTGGACTCAAGCATGAGAAATTTATTACTAGAAATAAGAAATGAAGTAAAGAAATTTATTGAAAGATTTATTTCTATTGAATCTTCAATAGATAAGATGAAAAATAAAAATAATTGTTGACAAATCCGAATATGGTCCTGTGCAAGAAAATTGAAAACCGGACGAAGAAAATTAGTGCAATGGAAACACGGTTGCAGGCGACTAACAAAATCTAGAGCAACTAGAGGGCCATTCCCGTCGAGAGAATTTAGTATTTTTGTGGTGTGCATGAAAACCGCGAAGAGAAATGGGACTATACAGTAAATCTATACAAGTGTATATGAGGGATGTACTTTAATTAGATTCCTACAGGATAGAAGTTGAAAGAGCCCATCGGTCGAGATCAAAAGAAAATCTAAGACCCGCAATTGTCAAATTTTCGAACTATAAAGACAAAAAGAAAGTGTTCAAACGCCGTAGAGAGACAAGGAAATAAGTCCGAGCAGCAGCAGCCAGAACCACGGCAGAGAACGAAGATATGGCGGCAGCTTCCAGACAAGTTAACTTGCGTGTAGCTGAAAATTTTTCCATTCACAATGAGAAACGCTCTTGCCAACCTCTACACGAAATTGAAAAAATCCATAGAACTAGGAAAGAAAGGTTTTTACAAATAAAACCAGTTCAATAATAAACTGTTACTCCTATGTATTTGATGAGGTTAGAAACGATTCTGCTATTGTAGACAAAAGATAGAATTCCTGCCGAGGCCTCCAAAATGTGCATGATGAGAACTTTTCTCCTTCTGTTTTAGGTTGTTTAGTATAGAATATATCAGGATTAGATGGGAAATTTTATAGAGTAAAGGAGTCTGATTAACTATTAACTATGTTGAAAAATTTGATAGCTAAGCTTTATTGAAACGTGGGCAGAAACTATAGATCAGTTTCATATTAACGGTTGCAAAACCTTTGGTATCGTAGGAATTAAATCACAATCGGCTCAAATAAGTTCAAGTTGGATTTCGGTGTCTGTTCGTGAACATTCAAGCATTTCAAGATATCTAGAGAAAAAGTTTCTCAATAAATATTGTTTCGCTAATTATATCATATAAGGCAAGAATAGTGAAGTGGAACTTAATTTTGTTTGTCTATGTGCCACCTCATTCCACCTCTGTTCACTCCGATCAAAATGTATATAAAGTGGTAGAAAATGAAATAAATTACCTGACACTGAAATATGCTAATTATAAAATAATTGCTGCTGATTTTAATGCCTGTACGGGTACTGAGCCAAATTTTATCAAATATGATTGTATTATAGACCTACTTAAGGAATATAGTAATACAGAAGATGAAGGCATGTTAGGGAAATAAATTACTATGGACAAAACGTCTACTACTATTGCAGATGACCGGGTTAAGGATACGAACGGTAGATCTGATAAAGGCATAGGAAATTTTTACACGTATTCATGGCTACTCAGCCTCAGCCTAAGAGTATGTTTTAGCTGACGTATCAGTTTTAAAAGAATATATCGTCCTTTGATATAGATGATAGATTGGATTTATACACTTGCCCATTGTATTTTCTATTGACTACATGTGCAAATTGGAACAAAAAGCTTTAAGTGATTCTGGGTTAATGAAGTAGATAAATACATATGGAACAAAGAAGAAGGCCATCTTTGATCCAAAATTTCAAGGATTTGTTATCTCTAGATGTTTGATATTATCCTGAATATTGGTCAACAACTATCATTATACCAATTTTGAAGAAAAGGGATTCAAATGATCTATCCAATTACAGAGGCATTAGTTTAATACCTGTATTAAGCAAAATGTTTACATCGATTTTAAATAATAGGATAAATGAATGGTTTGACGAAAACGAATTATTTGGCAAAGAATAAACCGGATTTATAGTGGGTTATTTTAAAGCAGGTAATATATTTATATTGCATACATTAATTTGGAAATATTTAAGCAACGTAGGGCTAGATGCTGTGCAGTATTTCATAGACTATGAAAAAGCCTTTGATAGGGTAGAGAGACGTCTGCGGTACCAAAATCTAGATAGTGAAAATATTAGTGGGAAAATGTTAATAATCATTAAGGTAATTTATAATGATGTAAAATCATGTGTTAAGTCCAACAATACTATTACTGATGTGTTCAATTGTCGTATGGGCATACGCCAAGGTTGTGTCTTATTGCCCGTACTCTTTTCTTTAATTTTGAACGATCAAAAACTGCTATTAGCTGAAGGAAACATGGGAGTTTCTAGAAACCTAAGAACTACTTTTACTGTTGTATGGAAAAAAAACAAGAGTGATTGTATTTCTCAGAGTTGTCTGTCTCAGAACTGGTACTATGGTCCTACATAGTTAAAAATTTAATCATATCACAAGTATCTAGGATGCATATTTTCTTAAAATTAAAAGCTCCTGGTAAATGTGCCAAAAAAACTCTGTCTTTGCAAACGCTGAAGGCTGTGCATATTCTGAGTCAGTCTTTCAAAATTTGGCAAATTACCTGTAATTGAATTGCTTCGTCCATTTGACTCGAAGATAGCCCCCGTTCTTAATTATGGGTCTGTGGATTGAAGGTTTTTCTGATGCCAAAGATATTAAATGTTCATTTGTCATTTTAAAAATATAATCTTGGTGCCTCTAAGTCTATTCTAAAGACATACATATATCATGAATTAGGAAGAATAGGTATGCAGAATATAAGATATAACCATATTTTGAAATGTATTTTAGAATACTAAAAAAAACCTCCCAAAGACAGATATCGTAAACACTGCTACAATTTACAAATAAGATGAGGGGAAAGTATGATTTCTTGGCTAACAATGTTAAAAAGCGACTATTACATATGGATTAGCAATGCTAGGTGTACTGGGGCCTTAAATGATGAAAATACATTTTTTTTTTTAGATTGTTTAGTCAGATATGTAAGTTATTTTAGGCAAAAGTTATAGGATGAGATTAAATAGATGGAAAGATTGCATTTATATAGTTCATTATGAACAGAATTCACTTGTCAAACATATCGAAAATTGTAAGGGGATAGTGATTTTTGTTATATAATCACTATGAGTAGGGAACTTGCCAATCGAGGTAACAGTGGAATATATAATAATATTTGCTATGACGAAATATTGTATCAATTTTATAATGTTAATATCGAAAATGAATTCCATTTTATTACTGCTTTCATCACATAGTTGGTATCCTTTACCGACAGTGTGTGCAGTTTAATATTTTTGATACAAAAACATGTCAACATATCACTTTTTGTGATTCGGATTGGTCAAAATAAGCCCATGAAATTCTTGTACAGTATCATCATTACTGATTGGCTGCAACCGTAGGAATTTTCAACGCCCGGACCACTAGAACTACTTTATTTTTACTATCTAATAATGGATGGTGTTTATCCAATAGGCATCAGGGTAAACATAGGTAATAAAATGTTATGGTCATAGAAAGAAACAGCAGAGGTGATGTGGTTTTCTCCTATAGACTGATGTTTAATAACAAGAAAGAAGCAATGATTCCAGTAGATTTGAGTCACATAATGCTTCCTCTAACCACACCTGAAGCAAAGCCACAACAGCAGACGCTGATGATACAACCTATGATTGTTCAGAAAGCGAACAAGAAAATTTAGGCAAGCACAGGTCAAGATTTACGCCAGACATAGACGATATTACCACGTAGCAGTCTAATAATACTTTAAAACCTGTTATGATCTAAAGCTGCTAAGGGCCTTCCTCAAAGAACCCGTATTTAACGAAATAAAGAGATTCATCAAATTCCCCCAAACAAAATATACGCTCCCCTCTGCAAATTCTTAATTAGTGTAAAAAAGAGCGATGGGTCAATCTATGAACCAAATTCAATCAAGGGCTTTTCTCAAAATTTAAAAGGTAACATCGCAAATACGATTATCCCACCATTTTGCAATCTGGACTAGAATTTGCAAAATTGCGCCATGATGTCAAACGCAAATAAATGCAACTAAAGCGTCAAGGAGAAAGAAATTTGCCTGACCATGAAATCGAAACTTTTTGGCATCTGGCCAGCTAGATGATGCAAGACTTGAAAGCCTTGTCAAACACACTCTGAGTTTTTTTTTTAATAGAGTATGCTTCGAACTGAGAGAATCAGCAGAACATAGAGATATGTGTTGGGGTTATGTACAGAAAAAAAAAGATTCAAACTGACAGACATACCTGGAATTTTCGGAAATACTAACTAAAATCAGAACTGGTCTAAGCCCGCGAGATATTAGAATTATTAAATCCAAACTGTGCAAAATAAAGAAAATTCAGCACGATGCTCTGCAAGACTGTAAGGTTTATATGCGGAGAAACGTCTTAATGCCTACCACGATGCAGACTCACCTTTCTACATTGCAGCAAACTCAAGATATGAATCGTGCATCAAACCTCCAGGACAAATGCAGATTAAATATGTAACCAATAGGAATAAACTTACCTCTCTCGCGAAGAAAATGTCAACTAATTCTGGTGTCCCTGCTGACAAGAAATTATTCCAAGCTCGCAAAAGCTGACATAATTCAACTCGTTTCATAAATTTAGTACTATATATATGGAGTATTACGAAGAAAATATTTATCAAGTTTGTATATAAGAATCCTGCCTTAGAAAAAAGTTAGAACTTTTATACAAAATGATACTAGAAATATTCTGATGACTAATTTAACATTGTTTACTAGATCGATATCACAAAATGTATGCTTGCTCCGTGCAGGCGTTAGGGTTCTTTTTAATCTATATTTTGTGATTACTGTGTAATATACATCCGCATTTCTCCAAAAAGAAATAATATACAATAATTTTTACTTACACGTATAACATTCCCAATTGATACGAAGTATTTTGTTTTACACACCTAAGCACCTTTTTGTATCGCAAGATGTATGGATATGTATCATGGGCCATTGGCCTGTATTACAAATAAACACTATTATTATTATTATTATTATTATTATTATTATTATTATTATTATTTCTTAGGAAGAGCTTCGCAGCAAAGCACACTTAAGCACATTAGGGAAAATTATAATGCCTTTCAGTTTCTATTGAAATTTTGAGGAAATAATCAAGAAAAATGACAATTGGATATTTAGTAAATGTTATATAGCTCAAAAACTATATGTGAAAATAAAATTCTTCTGAATAAAGAAGCCGTACACGTTTTAATTTCGATATAGTGTGCAGTCTTTAAGAAGTGAATGTTTGTCATCGTTTCAGATGAAATATTCATTCCAAGGATTACTATGGTTCCATATAATATTTCGGATTTATCCATGGTGTTACAGTGTAATTCATCATGTGCGTTTAAAGACAATGCCCTCTGGAAACTTAATGGATCTCGGATTGAAAACTACGCCAAATATTATCAAAACAACACATTTCTGTTCATTATGAATCTAACAGCCAACGACAGGTACAATTTATATACATGTGAGGATATCGAATATGGATTTGAGAGTGATCCGTACAGACTGTTATTGTGTAAGTACATTGCTTCTTTATCAATTTGGATTGAAGTATCATTTCATGCGATAATGCAGTGTGTATATATTTGTGTATTTCCAAATACCAAAATTGTTGTTCCACGTATTTATGAAAGTTAAATAAACTTTAAGTATTGCTCAAAATCCAAATGCAATAGCTTAAATGTTCATGGAAAACTGTTTCGAGAGCAAACAAAGGCTATTTCTTCAAATCCCATAAAGCTAATACCATATGTTTATGAACCTCTCATACATATTAAAGTGAGGGCGATGACGATGATGATAATGATGATAGATAAATTTGAACATATTGCGAATTAGTATTTAATGGATGTTATAAAGTTACAGTTTGCTGGTGGTATAAACTTCTGTTATGAGTAACAAACTGAAGGCGATTTAATACTGGATCCTCCTTGGATGAAAATACTTTGATCGAAATCATACTGAGTGGAACTTTTAGCCTTCAAGTATGAAATATTTTTATTATTAGTTTAAAGTTTCGGTTAGTTTGGTTGTTTGTTAGATCCGCAGCTATCATAAAGGATGCTTTTATGTTGATATAATGAGATACTGAAATGTATCACTATAAGACAAATTTATATCGCTACATTAGTGAGAAAAATTAAAACTCCTCTGTGATGATATGACCTTTGGAACGGCTTTATTTTCCCGTTTCGTTGAAGCTGCTCTTCTTTAAATATAAACTGAAATACGTTTTCCTGATTCATAGATTATGTATTTTGCTTAATACACGAAGTTCATAGCTGAGATATGAACAAGCAAGCGATCATCTTAAAGGTTAAGGGTACAATGGCGCACCAGCAGGAGTTGAGGGTGCAAGACAGAGTTTAATGCACAAATTTAATGCCGCATCACCTACCTAATATATAAATCCATAACGAATATAATACACAAGTGAGGTTATAGAAAAACGTCCATATATTTGGATAGCATTAATAAATTACAAAACATAAGAATATCATTCACTTGACCTGATAAGTCAGCGGACGTTCATAACAAAAGACGTTTATGCATCTCAACCCCAAATTTAAACATGCGTTTTTCACTTCCGAAAGGTCAATGTTGGCACAAAGTGATTGTTATAGTGCAAGCCATTTACCTAGGTGTTAATTTTCAAAACCATTGTGTACTTAAATGTTAAATGCAAGTGTAGTGGGTTACTAGCTCTGCTTCCTCCTAGGCTATTGGTATTTAATTTTCTATATGACGTAAAGTAACTATAGGAGGTGTTCATGCCTCATATCAGTTTCAAGCATACAAGCCTGAAACCATTAATTTACAAATATATCTATATCGTTTAATTATTGCAGAATAATGTTGAAAAAGTCACATCATAGCCCAATAAGAAATTTGACAGGAACCAATTGATGACGTTCTCCCCTGCCATCTTAGTATTAATAACTTACGAGTGTATTTGAAGTAAGTCGAAATCAAAATACCCCATTCAGTCGGTGTTTTGTAGGCAAATTAAATAAGAATACTGGGGATTTTACAAACCCAACTCCAAGCAGCAACAAACAAGTTTCAAATATTAATCTGAGTACAGAATCTGTTTTTCTGTAATATATATATATATATATATATATATATATATATGTGTGTGTGTGTGTGTGTGTGTCTTGTATATAAATGTTGGACATATAATAACGTTGTAATCAAAAATGATTTTTTATTTTGTTTCTATCTAAACATAAAAAGATTCATATTGACCCAATCTGTAACTCCACAAATTATCATGATATTAGCTTTGGTCCTATAGAGCGATTCATGCTAATATATGATTTCGTTTAATCTCTTGGGTTATTTACCCATTACGTAACGATGTCTAGATTGGATGCATTGGAACCATTGTGTACGTATACTCAAACAATATAGGTGATTAATATATAATTTGAAAGTGACAGTATTTGATGTGCCTTAATGATATAGTAGATAAATATGTTTATAATATAACAGCGTTAACAATTTGTTGAGTTGTAATAGTTTGATAGAAATAGAGGCATACAGTTTCGTTTTTGTTAACTATGTACATATTCATATATTATGGATTTCGTTATAAATATATATTATTTAAATAAAACCCATCTAAAATTGCATGAGTTTTGATTATTAAAAATAGAAAGAAAAGGCAGAAAAGGAAAGAAATACGGGTAGAAACAATGAACAAATGTGGGAATGGATATGTATACAACAAGGGTACACATTCATCTAATTCGTAAAGATTCAAATATGATATAGTTTTCACTAAACCTGATCATAAAGTAGCAGTCTCATTAGAATACATGAACAATGTTATATAGGATGTAAAGTAAATAAAATAATTAATAGCTTTCTTAATTGAACATTAAAACTCTCTTTGCTCACACAGACTTTATGAAGCTAAAATTAATATTAGCTATTCGGTTGTTTGTAACTATTTATGCTGAAATTTTTTCCCAATTCACAATTTGGGTATGGATTGTGTTTCTGACATTGAAAGAAAATGTAACTAACATTCCAAAGTACGACAACTTGGTTCTCTCGTCATAAGAGCTATATCCATAAATAAATTGATTTCAAAGCAAGACTTTTTAGTATGGTGATTCTGTAATTTGTAAAGTTGTGGTTGAGAAGTGTGTATTATATCATTATCGAAACCATTTGAACATATAAACGTCACAAAAATCAAATTCATGGCAATACCAGTTATGTTTATATTCAGAATATAATTTCATTTTGCCGCCGGTTCTGCTAACAGACTATACTACTTTTGCTGGGTGGGTGTGTTTTACTATATTGATACAAAAATGTAAATATTTATAATATTGATAGAAGAGATCAAAAGCAGATTTGAAACATCAAGAGGACGTGATTTTTCATATAAATAATCGAGATAAGTTGATTTAATGCTACAATAAAATTTTTGATACATTTTATTACTGATTCAATTCATCATTAATATTTTGGCTGAAACTGAATCTTCTGTAAAATATGAACACTTATGTAACATAATCAAATGCCTTTTTGGAATCAATTTAAAAAGTATATCTATAATTGTAGGGAGTACAGTTGTGATTCAGTTTGCTAGAGAAGCCGAAGCAAATTGTATGACAAATTGTGAATGAATTGGGTCTCAGTCTAAGGTATTATGTTTAGACTTGTTACATTTCTTGGCGGAGATAAGTCCCATATTCGGATCACAAACATATTCCTTTCAACCAAATTTGTCAGAAGGTTTTCTAGTCTGAAACTTTCAGGCCATAAGAGATCGTCATTTTATATATTTTAAGTGAAAATATTGGTGACTTTTGAAGCGCATAGAAGAACAGTCATTCAATAATCCTGACTATTATTTATTTTCTAAATATCAGACTAACTTTTAAATAGTCTCACAATCAACATGTTTAACTTTGCATTGTTTTGTTTAAATAATTATAGTAAAGTGTAGCCACTAGCATCAGGGTGGCGGGAGCGTACCACATTGCAGAACCAAGAGTGGACTCAGCTGGTTTTCTTCCTCACTAAGATAACCAACCGAGGAGACTTTTTTGTCACGCAATGTTGTATGCATTGCGAGGGCCTAGATTTGTTGGTTCACATCTGCGGACCACACCGAATAGCCCGAAGGAAGGCCCTAAAGGCTTTTTGTTTGAAAGTCGGCGAGACCCCACACACGAAGCTGGTACAAAGGCTTCAAGTTCATCGAAGTTAAGTAGGTTACGCAGTAAATAATCCAGCTAGTCAAGCACATATGTTGTTTCCGGACAGCCAAGCCCTGATCAATTTTTATCTATTTAGGGAAGAGAAGTTTGGCTCAAAAGAAGGATGCACCATATTGTAAGTTCCTCGTTAGCAATCCTTACAAACGGCATCACATTCGGAACATTTTCTTAATGCGTCCTGCAGAGAGGACAGTAAGCAATTTATGGGCAGATGCATTGCGTATGTTGGCGGGCAAAAAGATTGAAAATTAATATTGTAGCTGAATTCACTCGGCTACACTACCCCGAGTCTCGCTATTTAGGGTTCTTTAGGATAGGTCCTTATATTGGAATAATATCCCGCTGTATCTGTCTGAGGACTGACGCTCTAGTGTGTGGCAGATTTCTACCCCAGCGGATATAGTGATATTCCTGTCTTCTTGTCGCTGCTTGGTCACCATCTATATGGTTGTCTGGGCCGTTTTCTGGATCGCAGACTGAGTCCTTGACTGGCTTGTCTTCTGGGTCGCAGACTGAGTCGTCGACTAGGCTGTCTTCTGGGTGGCCGACTGAATTGTAGCCTGTGTCATCAAACGAGTAGTGGTCACGGGTCGTCACTCACTGAAGATCGACAAAGAGACGAATAGAGTGAAACGAAGAGATATCTTCAATGACTATATCTATTCTTGCAAGGTCATAGTAACAAGATTTCCATGCTTCTTAAATGAGCCTTGTAGAGCCTCTGTGCTGGTGGACGAAAGACCTAGTCCCTATCCTTTTGAGATTTCACGGCCTGTCCCTTGCGACTTCGGCCAACTACGGTCAAATGTGCTTGCTCCGGATGGGTGGTTATACTCTTAACTTGAAAGGGACATTTTCACATCATATCGCATCATACCACGCCATCACTGCAACCACAGTTGGCCCGTATATATACCCAAAGACGGAATCACGTCACTAAAAACTCAGAACCTTGATGGTGCTACAAAGCCGGCTAACATTTATAATCAAGACTTAAAATTCTAACGAAACGAAAATTACTGTATATGAGTTTTTGCATTTCAATATACAGACCTGAAAGAGGATAACTAATCGGATGGTATTATAAGTGTTGATTATCTCCAGTCAGCCCAACTCACCCCCACCCGCCTTATATCTTGCTACAACAATACAGTGTTAAACTGAGTGACAGAGGAGAGTGAAAATCAACAAGTTTTCTAAACTTCACAAAGTAATTTATTTTTCTAGAATACAAGGTGAAAATTTGAAGACAACGTACAGTGTTATGCATTAAATCTCAACTAGAATTAGTCCTAAAAGTTCTGTTACAATTATAAAAATATAGAGTATTCCAAATGAATTCCAATGGTGTTCCCAATAAATTCTAATTTATAACCTGTTTATGTGCCAGTAGGCTCGAATGTGTTAATGTCCCAAGAACATCCTTCAATTCTAAAGAAATCACTACCTTGAACTCACCATCTGTACACATGTTTACTGCAATTAATAATGATCTTGATACACAACCTAAAATCATAGAGAAATTTTAGCTTTATAATAAGTTCTTTACAAAATAACAAAACATTGGTCAGGTAGGGCCTAAACTCAATTATTAACCAATGTGAGCCAGTGAATATACACATAAGACATAATAATCATGGAGAAAAATCAACACACAATGCGAATTAAATGTACATAACTCTCTCTCTCTCTCTCTCTCTCTCTCTCTCTCTCTCTCTCTCTCTCTCTCTCTCTCTCTATATATATATATATATATATATATATATTTATATATCGAGGAATTTAAATTTGGTTCAAATTTGGTTCAAACCAGTTCTCGGTGGATCAAAGACATTACTAGCATAACATAATGTCTCTGAAAACAGTCACACGAAAGTCTTATTTTCCTAGTTCAAATTTAGACTTTCACCTCCATCGTTATTCCAGTTTTTCTGTCGTTGGTTTTAATCATAATTATTGTACGTTCCTCCAATGTCGTTTTACTTTAGCGTTCATAATTGAATATTCGAAGGAATAAATAGGGACAATAGTTAGAATAATATATCGCAGATTGGAAAGTACATAAAATCCTGTCATTGAAGACTCTTTCTGCAACAGTCCCATGACTTTTCAAAGTACCATTTTTCCTTATTTAAATTTCAACTATTTCCTAATTTTGCTTAGTCTTTTACCCCCAATCACTTGCAAATGAAGTGTAATTACTGGAAATTAGCTAAACAAGCAAACAATTATCTGTGTAAATGCGTTTCGTTTTGGTACACTATTACTTAATGTGCATGTGATTCATTTCATTTAATGGACGTACTTTAATGCCTACTTCATCGGCAAATAAACTTGAGCAGCAGAAGGGTGGGGTGGGACGACCAAACCTAAAATGGCGGCAAATTGGGGGTGGGATACCCTCAAGGCCCCTTTTTGCAAAACGGGGGCTAAAAAACAATATTTTTAGTCAAGCAATATTGACTCTTTAATTATCCAATGGCCAATGCGAGGCTTGCATGTAAGCCCGGTACTATCCATGAATGGCGCGAAGGACCCCTCCCCCTATGCACTCATGGCCCCATTGCACAATCCGGGCATTGTAAGGGTGTTGATTTTACCTGTATGAAAATAGAAAATAGGAATAACTGCGACCAGGTTGATAAATGTTGAATATTTATTGAATTACCTTCTTGGGTAATTGTATAGTTTTCCTTTTCCATTGTGTGCGAATCGTTAAGTGCGAAACGAAATTTTAGAGATTTAAAGGGTTGTCCAGGCTGAATTTTAGTTCGTTAATTTGTAATCAAGCACATCCTCCCTAAATGAACCCCGGGTGCTATAAAATGAAAACCCTTATTAGGTTCGGAAAGGGGCCAGCGCAAGTGCATCTGGGTTAAGTTTTATAAGTTTACAATTACCCATTCAACACTATTTTATCTTTTTTCAGTGTATCGCAGGCACACACACACACACACACACACACACTTATAATAATATTTTTTAACACCGACAATATATCAGTCGCGAGATTTCAACCCGAAGTAAGTTTTCACTGGTCGATTGAAAGATTGTCCGTACGCATTAACCACTAGGCCACAGTCCGTATTAAGACTATACGGCTAAAATAACTTACATGAGTGTTGTTTACGGAATGTGTCACTACATTTGCACTTATGAACAGACAGACAGATCAAAAGTTAATAGTATACACGTATTTATATAACACTAAACAGAGAACGTATTAAGTATCCGAGCATTTTAAATCATGCCTGTTCTGTTATGTATATCGTAACGAGCATTCATTTTTGCTTGAGCCTGGCAAAAACCGTGTTATTATTAGCGATCAATTTGTCACAGGTATTTTTAGCAGGGCTTGACACGTGACCTGGGGATGTCTAAATTGTGAGTCGAATTTACATTCCGGCAATTTACTGTAGCTAAAAGAATACGTTACTGGATACTGAAATTTTTTTTTTTGATTATAACGCTTTGAACTAGCTGAATTAGTTATACCGTTTGCTACACAGTACACTGGTTTTGATTCTATATCAAAATATTTTCCTGCAGCTGATAATGATAAAACGTCCTTTTGTTTTTACTAGTTTTCCCTCGTTTGCAATTTTCTCTCTGTGTTATCGCCTGCAAATTTTGGAGACGACTATCTATTCCATTTGAGTTGATGTGATCAATAACTAGTCCATCATTAATAATGCCGTTAAAACACTCATATACAAATTTATGCGAAAGATAATATTTTATAATTTTGCTACCAGGAATATTGATACCGATAATGAGGTAACCCATGTTACTGACATTGCCGATGGATTTTATAAGTCGACAACGTCTAATTACATCGGCTCTGCTTGCTTCGTAATTAGTAAATGTTGGAAAGCATTTAATTTCATCGAGATCTATTTCTCAGCTTCCTGCATGTATACATTTCTTTTCTTCATATATAATATTATTTATCAGCAGAGGAATATCTCTCGAGATAATCCTTGGTGTCTTCTGTTGTGATGTCATCGGAGGTGTTTTGTATCGTATTATCTCTTCAGTGCTCGATATTTTCGTCCACCACAAGATACACATAACTGGATTCTCCCCTTGACCCCAATTCCTCATTTCAAATATGGTTGTGATCCAGTACTGCCACGACATACACTGGCCATGTGATAACCACAGCATTCGCCACTACAATTCCTTTTACAAGGTGTGACTGACCCTATCATGAGCCATCGACAACTATATTTTGCTTGATGCATATTATATTATTTGGAGAAAGTTCAATTGAAGATAATACTTTTCCTAATTATATAGCGATGAGTAATTTTACTTTTGCAAAGCAGCTGAGAGAACAGTATTTTAAACTCACTGGTATAATACCAACTTTTCCAAGGTCGACAATTACACACAATTATTTACGAAACGAGATAAAATTATTATTAACCGCAACTGAATTTGAGAGGTTAGCCGAGATTAATCCAAAACACACCACCAGGTTTGACTTTGACAGATTACCAGGTGGCAAAAACCAAACACCATTCGAGTAAAAATTACACGAATTTATCAAAATGGCCAAAAAGAAATTTAATCAAGATGGTGCAACTTATGTTTTTTCAACATTTAGAAAAAACCTTTTATGGTATTTCCGTTTACTCTACTATGAACTACAAACAAGCAGCGACTATTATTAATAATCTTGTGGATGACAGCAAGTACATAATTAGAATAAAATTTATTGTTGAACATGTCAGACAAGATGGTCCAACTTGGATTATTCGTGATAAACTCGAGCCTGTTGAAGAGTCACGATGACATAACAATGTCGTCAGCGTGGACAAAACCTCCAAACCAGAGATGTTTATCGAAATAGATAAACCATTCTACAATAACGCGTATCCATTGTCCGCAGTTCTCTGTGCACTATACCGTTTAAATGATATAAATAATAATGATCTTGTCCCAATGAGAACAGGCACGTTAAATTGTGTGGCTTAGAGTGTTAGAGGACATTTGTATTAACTCGTGACGTGGAAATGTACTAACAGAATCATGAATTTAAAAAAAAAAAAAAAAAAATAACAACCGACATTTTGTATAATTCTGGCAAATATTTTTGTAAAGGCGCACCAATAGCGATAGTTGATCATAACAGTCACGTTTGGATTGCGTCAGTAACAAAGTTTCCACGAGAAAGAACAACTAGATTTTATGACGCCGATATTTTTTAGCAGATTTATAATATTAGTGCGCGTGACGCTGTATCTGTCTAGCTATTTCAGGGTGACAAGGCAGATACATTTGCTACAGATGAATCAACGTTTGATCAGTTTGTGCTACCTTCCGGTATACTTTATCGGAAAGAATCTTTCCAATGTGCTATTAACAGATTGCGGTAAAATATGACGGCAACGGTGATGAATTACTCAATAACTGTTTTACAACGTCGTCTGTTGTGGCTCATATAGCAAATAAAAAAATAAAAAAATCCATAGCGTCCAAATCCAAAAGAGTTTCTCGACGATATAACAAGGTCTTGTGTCGAGTTTGGACATGGTGGTCTCTGGAACACAAAATATTATTACGCCGTTATGATCTCAGTTGACAATGTGGCATTTGATCCGGCTAGTTTTCTAGTATACGTCCAATGTCAACGGTATTTTGAGCGATTCGGTCATCCAACACACGAATGACCAGATTAGCAATAAACGGCCCACTACCACTCGACCATGATCTGACTGGATTTACCAACATTGAATCATTCGAGTTCTCAGCGAGTGTTCATCCTGTGATACCCATCTGGTTTGGTCGTCATTTAAATAAACCGGACACAAAAATAAATCTAAACGACTGTTACGTAAAAAATCAGTGTGGCTGGGCTCCAATAGTGCTGTTACAGTATTTGTTAGATAGTGGTATTTTAACGTCTCTGACTGTAACCTCTGCGATAATATCGTACAGGCTACACAAATCTGACTGGCTTAATCAAGATGATAAAGATATTTGCAGAAATATTATAGGTAAAATTACATTCTCTGCATCATCTGATAATAAACGCCGCTGCACAAGATTAATCACGGACCTAGCAGAACTTGATTTTGTGATCGCAGATACAACGTCGAGAGGAGTATTGATGTCACGGCAAAGTGCAATTCAATCACGCGAGATGGAATAAATATTACCACCATGGTGATTCGCCACTGTTTGCTCATTTGAGATCTTCGATGCTCGTATATTTGACAATAAACATATTATCAATGATCAACCGGTTTTCAGCGGATGCTGTTAGAGTCGTCACGGATTCATTTATATACGTTGATCGAAAATGGACCTTGTGAAACCATTTATAGACGACGATGCTGGTCTTGGAGAAACAAGCGGTTGCGCCGCCCACTGGGGTCATTGGAGAATAAAGCGTGAACAAAGGCGTAATTATTCTGAATAGGCCGATGTTAAACCAGTCGGCGCTTATTAAGTATCACAACCATCATTGTTACCGTGTGTATGATCCAATCGCGAGACAGCACAGTCTATCTTAATGGTCCTGGTGGTTCTGGTAAAACAACACGTGCGATGGAATTATTTAAAACTTCAGACTATATTGTTGCCTACGACAACTCACCGTCTTGCCAGAGATATGAAACACCGGGGAGTTGTATCACAGCTATTATTGATGGCATGGCGATGCGTGGACCCCCAAGAGAATCGGTGAAAAATATATCCCTAAAATCATCATCTGGGACGAAATATGCACCGTGTACAAAGATATTTAAAAATGTTTCTCGAATGGATGTCGACGAAAAACACGGCAATTATCATGTACGGCGATCAACGATAACCGCCAACGTTTACAAAAGAATCCCACATGGCTGGCTAAGCAACTATATTAAGCACTACGAAGAAATATTATATGACCATCGATCACGCGATGAAACATAACGACGGTTGCATCGGTAATTAGATTACAGCAGCACAAGATTCAGTGTGAAATAATTCGTACCGTAATTCCAGAGAAAAATGTATGCTTTCTAGAACTCATGTCGACCTGACGATCTGATACCTGTATCCAAAAACATTGTACGTGATTCATTTTAGCGTAAATTATTTGAGCTTCACAAAGTGGAATTTCCAACGCTGCCAGTTTCACTCTGCTATCGCCGTGCAGATACCCGTCGACAAAATATACACATTGACATTACTGGAACGGATAAACAACATCGTCTGGTTCTTAATGATATCGTCGAGTTTCTAGTAGATGCAGTACAGCAGGCGCTTTCGCTAAACCCATCGTGCTGGATTGTAGATTATGCAATAACAATTCATTCGTCGCAGGGGCTAACAATCTCAGATACTAATATTTGGATTCTCGATGATGGCATCGAATGTTCAAATTTAGTTATCTCGCTGTCACAAAAATATATATTAGCTGCGTGGAATTGTCTATGTTACGGAGGCAGTGACGAAGCCACTAGCTCTGCGACGCCGCCAGCAACACCTGCTGTATCAAATACACTAACAACCAACGCGGTGAAGAAAACGTTAGGTGATTATACGCGTGAACACAAAACAAACATTCCCAGTTTGATCTTCATGTTGAATTTATCAAGACGCTGAAACAACGACAAAATAATCACTGCGTATATTATAACACAATAATGTTTTGGCAATATTTTCCTAACGACGTACCACAATTTACCGTGGACAGAATCGATAATAGTCGCTCTGACATGTCTTGAATGTAACACAAGTCAAGGAGCTTCGCCGAGTCCCCCTCCCCCGCCACTACCTCTAGCGTTTGCTACGCCGTATCCAACCTGGTGGCTATTGTGCATTTTCAGAAATTACGTGTAATTATTCACGGACAAATCCACGTTGAAGAACTGTTAAATCTAGTCTGTAGATTGCAGGCCGGCCAGTAGATCTTACCACGCTGAAAATTGTATGAGTGGCTACACTCCAGATGGTCAGTTGCTGTTGCTGCACCACCTTCAAGTTCAACAGGTTCATATAAATACCTGATTGTCACGTTGCTGCCCAGCACTGGACTCTCTGAGTGACTTAACCGCTTAACCGGGATGTATGTCTTCGAGAATGCATCAATGAGTTTCATAGCAATTCCACAAGTGACTTCATTGCTTAAACATGCCACCACGTGAAGTAGTTTCGCAACCCATTCATGAGATCTGTCCTTGCTCAGTAGTTCCTGCTCGTGTTGATGTCCAAACCATCGCTCAGTTAGTGTTTGATTAAATCGTTCAACGATTGCTGATCACGATGTAACGCAGTGTGTTCATGTGTGATTTTAACGTCATGTTGTATCATCAGCGCTGTTACTTCACTGAGAAATTCTTTGCCATGATCAACCTGTTGCAATTGTGGTAACCGCAGGCCACCCCGTGAATAAATTTGTTCAAACGCGGCTGAGACTTCAGCTGCCGCTTTATTTGCTTGAGACGTCGACGATAGTCAACGCGTATTTGTATGTGCGCCGTCATGTGGTAAAAACTATATATCTGCCTGCTTAACTTTGTTAGGCGTTCTGAAATTAAACCGTCAATACTGAATCGTTCTGGGGCGTGGTTGATAAGTTTGCCATATTGCCTGTAGTGACAACCAATCTGCATCGGCGAGTTTGCTAATCGCGGCTGTACCTCTCCAATATCCTCTTGGACTATAACAAATCGACTCCATTATGTAATTATCTGACAATTAATTGCCTGCCTGCACGAGGAGCTTCGGCCCACTGCTAGTTTACAATTCATCGCTGATCTTATCAACCAGTTGGCAAGTAATTCTCGTATGTATTTATTTTTTTTATCGACTTCAGCGTGTGAATCAACTTGACGTCCGCGATATGAAGTTGTTGCAGATCTTTGTTTTAGTATGCGACATCATCAGTATGGCATGCGTGATCAATCGCATTTACCGGAAATTTACCTGGTTTTGGTTGACTTTTTTCGTCAAGTCTAATATCAAGTTGGGTTCCAGGACCACAACAATTATATTCCGGAAGATGTTTCCCCCTAGGTACTTAGCCCATGGCGTCCCTGGTAATTGTTCGAGTGTCGCAGCAATATCATCGCTGGCAATGGTCGCAATGCTACTCACAAACTTATATTTTATATGCCACATTCTACACACTTAACTGTTAGCGCCCGCGCGTTATTTTTCAACGTGGTTGTGCTTAACCCGGTTGTATCCGTGACAGTCTTGCACCGAAAACAATATCAACTCATGATTATAGATAATGCTATATTTTGTATAATGTGAACACGATTGACCTTTCAGCGACACGCGAGCAAATACCGGTCAAGTATCATCCAGTGTTACCAAATTCCGTTCGAGCTATTATAATTGGTCCGTCTGGGTCTTGCATAACTCAGTTGTTGATCAACCTGATAATGAGGTGGCTCAAACGGGACAAACTTTATTTAGTAGAGCCATCTGTGCATAACCAACGATGCTACAATATTCCTAAGGAATTCAATGAACCGGCGGCGGGTTTGTAAAACAACGATGTTATTGAGTTTATCACTGACATCGATGATACGCCGTCCATAGAGGATCTTAACGAGGATATAAACAATTTACTGGTTTACGATGATGTCATGCCTGAGAAACAAACAAATCCAGCCAGAATATTTTCACGAGGCAGACATAAAAACACAGATGTCATTTACTTGGCACAGAGGTACACTCAGATTTCCAAAGTAATCAGAGATAACTGTAATATTTTGGTCATTTTTAACGGTGGTGACACACATGCGTTGCACAATATCCATCAGACTTGGTGTCCTGGCGACTTGGACATTGATAAGTTTAGAAACATCTTTGCACATGCTCAGAAAACCCGTATGGATTTTAGACAATAAGTTTACATGATCCAACAACATATTATCGATCTGGTCTCGATAAACTCTTTTATTAAAGAAATACATTTATTGTATAATGATCCTAGAAAATATTAACGAGATTATCTCTGAGATTGAACAATTATACGCTTGAGTCCTTGATTTTTTCACCATCAGTAAATGCCACGATGTTATCGCAGTCGCACCTGAGACTCGCAGGGTAATATCGACCTATTTGATACTGCTCGTCTTTAGCCGATAATGTTGAAAAATACAACCTAATCCAGATCAATCCCGGCGAGACGCAAAAGACCAGCAAGTTCATCTCGTGTTACATACGCTGACAAATCAGTGTCAATGGGACTCTTCAGTAAATATCTACCATTATATACTATTAACCTGTTTAAAACGACCGTTGTGTACGACCCCGTGCGGCTCGATCATCTTATTATAACATTTTCTCTGCAAAAACAGTAATATTAAGTTTCTCAACATGTTTTGTAAACTATTTCGATATTGAATATATTATTCCAATTATTACCCGCCTACCAACTTTGTGGATAAAGGTGTTTTGTGGGGACGATAAACTGGTCCCATAATCCCCCAGCTTGAATTTTACTCCAATACCAGGTATATCTACTCTATCATAAAATGTACCACAATTCTCCACCTTTTTATAGCCAAAATATGACATTGCAATTCTAAATACCCTTCGATTGTCTTCTTTGTGTTACAATCTCTAAGCATAATATGAAGACAAAAATTGGAGCCAAAGACAGTAACATCATATTCATCAAGTATAAAAATACTCTTAGTAATTAAATTTTTCTGTACTTCATTTATTCTAGTATCCATATCAATTATTTTATTGTTTATCTCTGTAATTTTAGTATTTATCATGTAAATCAAATTCCATGGCGTCCAGTCTCCAGTGAAATCCATTAACTACTGCTGATACTCTACTTAACTCTTGTTGAATATTATTAACTTTATTTTGTATATTATTTGATTCTGTTTTAAACTCGGCTATCTTTCCATCAAATCTTTTCACTGACCCTGATATTTCTGAGAGCGTTTTGTTAATCGTTTCGATTGAGGTTTTAACACTGACTAGATCACTAAGTTGTGTAGGAATGTCGGTGAGCTCAGTGCTGAGAAGTATTGGGCTTTCAAAAAAAAAGCCATAGGCGACATCAAGACGAATCTAATAGTTTCTGATATGACTTGTAAACGCATTTACATGACCATTATACTCAGACCTCAGTTTGCTTAATCTGTCACCCGTTGTTGTTAACGAGGTCCTTATCGCGGAGTTCCTGTTGTCCACGTACTTCTTCGTTGCAGTGTCAACGGCTAATTTCGGTTCTCCCAAACCAGCAATTATATTTCCAGTCATGATGAGTAAACAAGTCATTCAACCACCGGATGTAGGAACATATCTACCAAACTCTGCGGTTGATATATTCGAATTTTTATTTTTCCTTCGCCGGCATATACCATGATGTTATCGTTGCTTGCACCTTAAACTTGCTGGATAAAATCGGCCCACTTAGTATTCCTCGCATTTAACCGTCGTTGCTGATCATGAAAAAAAACTTCATCCTTGTCTGCAACGGTGAGACTAGTAAGATCAGTAAGTTTATCTCGCGTCACATACGCGGACAAATCAACGTCACCTGGGCACTTTCGTGTAACAGATCTTCCGTAAATATCTACCGTTATAAATTATTAAACCTGTTTTAAACGATGCCGTCTGCTGCTATACTCAGGCACGACTTTATGCGGCTACGTTGATGACATTGACATGGCGTTAAGTACAACAAGTACGCATTCGCGGAAAATATCAAGTAGCACGCCAGTTTTTGATTTCTTGCGTAATTGTAGTGTTTGAGCCGACGTTCGTTCAGCGATAATTTATTCGTGCCTGGCAACGCTGCTGATTTCAGAGATAGTTTTAACCCAGAATTCTTCTTTGATGCTGATTGCAACTTTTTGATCTGACCGGGTGTCAGAGTAAGATTGACGTGATTATATGATAATATAACATCATGAATGATCTAATTACATGTTTGGAAAACACATGTTTGGAAAACATTTATATTTTTTCAGTGGGTGCAACAATCATTCGTCCACCAACGCCTTTAAGCAACAATGTTTTGTCTGACAGTACAACAGCGATTGCACTGTAACCACCAGCTGGTAATCGTGCTAAACGAGCTCGGAAGTGTAAGTCGACGACTGATTGCCTAAACAAATCTAGGTGTCCGAACGAAAAGTAAAAGACCTGATATAGCATTTTAAAATCCCGCTGAGATATCGGAAAAACAATCAACATTCTGATCACGCCCAACAAATGCCATCAGCCTATGATACGCACGTGCAGCATGATTATCATCGGAATTCAGTAACACTTCTTCAGATTTTTCTTGATGTCCATTTATTCTCAGAGAAATTTCACTAACCCCGAGCGTGTTAAGAACCACTGGGTTTCGTGCTTGTGAATCTACTCAGGCGTTTTCCTGAAGCGCTGTAAATATATGTCGTGGCGCTGATACTCCCTGCTGCAATGCTATCCGTCATGTGAATAACCCAGCAACGTTACTCTGGACACTGTCTGTGGTCATCGTCAACCACAGCAAAGATACCTTTTCTGGCAGTTCTACAGAATCCAAACATGTGATAAGGGAAATACACATGAAATTCTTCACCACCGTTTGACATTGATCGACGCGCTGTGAATCCTTGGATGAAATTTTCAATCATTGATATGACTTGGGTTCCAGCGTCGTTCATTGTTACGCTACTGTTCTCAGGAAGATCAACAATATCCTTCGCGAACATCATTGATGGACCAACGAAACGTGAATAATCAGCGGAATATCTTGCCAGGCCCAATATCATCGTGGCAACGTCAACATCTTCCAGACGTGATTCAATATTCTGTACGTCAATGTTGTACCTGACATTGTTAAACGCCATAACATTATTAACAAAACCTACTCAATCTCCAATTCCGTATGCTGTATCATCAGCTTCCAAAGTTTTCCTTTGTTCTCAATAAATGCCTCTGCAGGCAACACATATCTGCTTATATAATAAACTTGTAGCTCGATTCGACCACTTGCGTCAGTTACACGCGCATCATAAGAATAATACTGAAAATCACGCACCGATTCATGTTTATGGACTGGCGCGTCCATCCCAAACGCGGGATCAGATACACACTTGAACATTTTATTATATTATTTTTTTGTTTAAAACAACGTCCGAGCCAGGCCACATCCCGCTATCAGACTTGCGGTTATATTTTTTTTTCTCTGGGAGGATTCATGTTTTGTCAGTGACGGCACTCCAGCTAATTCTTTCAACCGCTCATTTTATTATTTTAATGACACTTGCAGGCATCACTTCCGTGCTGGGCAGTTTTATTGGAATACTTGCATTCTGCTGTGGTTTTCGTTGTACTAATCGTGCAAGCCTGTCTTTGATCGCTGCAAATGCTTTACCAGCAACATCACCAACAGTGCCAATCCCCTTATCACGAGCAACTTCCATGACTTTCAAGCCTAATTGTTTTGCATCGGAATAGCTTTTGGGGCCATCCTTTAAATAAACCTCGAATAACATCGCCGGTTAAGCGGTAATCGCGAATTTATCACCCTGACGTTTTCAGGTCCACGTTGGGTATTGTGTATAATCGTGTTATTTTTATTGCCGATCTAATTGTTCAACCATTGTAGTAAACGTCGGTAACTTCATCGATTAGTGCTTGATGAACGCTACTGTCGATGACGCCACCGGTGAATAAACGCTGACATTGATGATTTCGTGGGAATTGTTGCCGGATCGTCTTCCACCAATCGATCAACATCAGCCAGTATGTTATTGGGTCAAAGTTTATCTTGCATCACACGCAATTCAGCGATCACATTACCGCCTTGTTTCCCACAAGTCGATGTGTTTGAACATCACAAGTGGCAAGGCCACTTCCGGATATTTCTTCTTCCTGAATACGAGTTGGTGTAAATGGTGATTTTTTCTGGCGATAATATATCACCAAATAATTGACATCTTTTAGCTTCTTCGACTCGTTTCGCAAAGTTTTCAAATTCATTCTTATATTTTTCTGTGATCTTAGTTATACCACGGTTCTTTCGAAATATAAAAGGAACTTATTTTTTAAAATATCCGATTTACTTGGATCTAATAATTTATCACGATCTGGATATCATGTTGCAGCAACCCCTATAGGGTTTTCTCGAAGTATTTTACGACCTTCTTCGGTAAATCGGGAAGTTGTTTTTCTTAAACAGAGTTTGGTTTTGGTGCTGGTTCGGGTGCAAAGAGATCCTTTTCATCACCAATCTCAGCATGGGTCTGATTGATACCCTCAATTGCTTGCTGTATTTCTTCCTGTAATTGTGGCTGAACAACAGCTATTTTAGCTGGAAGTTATTGGAGAATTGTTTTGGTTTTTTATAGTTCTTTCGGCTATTTTTCCAGTTTCTTTAGCTTTTTTGTTCCAACGACGGAAGAAGATATTTGTTGGCTTTTCTGACTTGTTTAAATACTGCTATGTACCCTCTGTAAATTCCACATGAACTTCCTGACGATGTTGTAGCTGCTGTTTGACAGAATTACGGACTATAATATATTTCTTAATTGCATCTAATCGCTGCCGAGCTAATTTAGCCGTCTGAGATTCCATAGTAAGCGCAGAATCACTCATTATTATTATTACAACAACGATTTAATTACAGATCACTAGATAGTTGACATAAAAGATTTCAGTATATTCAACATCCATCAACCTGGTCGCAGTCATCCCTTTTTGTTATTATCATACAAGCTTCAGATTAATAAATCAGCATTGCCACGGGTAAAATCAACACTCTTACAAGGCCCGGATTGTGTAAATAGGGTCTTGTTTGGGGAGTCCCCATCAAATTCGACGCCACTTTTTGGGGGCGCTCGACCTATTCATGGAAAGTACCAGTCTTACATACAAGCCTTGGATTGGCCTTCGGATAATTAATGGGTCAATAAAAATAGCATCTGATTTTACCCCGTTTTGCAAAATGGGGACTTGATGGGATCACCTCCAAAGTTGTCGCCACTTTGTTTTTGGTACCCCCCCCCCTCCGCTTCTGCTGCTACTTGACTATGCATATAAATTAGTTTGTCTTTCTTTGTGCGGGTGGGGGTAATCAATTAAGTAAACCTTCACAGGCAAGGTCATTATTAATTTATTAAAAGGAAATCAATGTTATGAATAAGGACCTAGGACACAAGGGACCATTATGTTACACCTGTACGATCTTAAACTACGTAACAGAAAAGAGCAAAAACGGCAAGTTTAGTAAAATTCAACAAATAATTTATTTCCCTTGAATACTAAGTGGAAATTTAAGAGGAACATACAGTATTATGAATTAAATCCCAAATAGTCATGAAAGTTCTATTACAAGTGCAAAAGCATAGTGTTCCAAATGAATTCCAGTGGTGTTCCGAATTAATTCCAATTTTGAATGTGCTGATGTGCCAATGGTGCCCCTCTATGGTTGGTATTTTGCATAGAGTTAGATTTTTAAGAAAAAGAATTTCTCCGGTTTTCCCAATAGTTGTATTGGCCTTTTAAAAAAGACCTTGTATATTTTAGGTATTGTTAAAAGAACTTTTAATTTACTTTGTTTTGGTGTGTGATTGGTGGGTATAGAATGGATTATAGAGTAAACAGCTTGACCTTACTTCAGATGTGCAACTATCAAAATGCTGCTAGCTGCGCTTGGTCATTTTCACTTCCTGGACGTCAGACATAAATTGTTACAAAATGGACGATAATTTTTTTCACATTTTATATATTTTGTAATTCATTCATTTCACGTTCGGGACCTGGTATTGTCTGGTCTGGCAAAATTCGTTTTCTCTATTTTAATAATTGACAAAGATACTATCCCTTAGACTAATTCAGACTGATTTTTCTCGCACATAGGATTCTTCATTTGTTAGCTGTGTGTTTAAATCATGTACACTTTCCACAAGTACAATATCCAAAGAAATATTAGCCACAGTACATGAAAGTAACATAAAGGTACACTAACATTCTCTCCACTATGCAGGAAGCAAATGCAAACAATTTCACCTTACAGCTGTGAATGTCCCTGACATTCATAATATCTGTAGATCGCCCCAGCAGTCTTTAATCTGCGGTGGGCTAATAGGCTTTTTATGTCACAATAATATAATCCTGAATGCCCTTCAACTCACAATAACCCCCAGTGATTTACTCCAAACGTATCACTGAGCACTTTGTGATTCCAATGAATAATTTAAATAAATAAACCCTCCCAAATTATAACCGAACACAACTAAAAGAATGATTCCACTAGACAAATTTTAAGATCGGAATGAATAATTCTAATGCAAACGACCTAATATAGATCCCCACTTGACCTATGTCATAATAAAAATTCTTTGAAAATACCCTGTCGTCTTGGTGGAAATATCCATCAAATTAGCAAACAAGGTCATTCCTGTTTACTTAAAGTTTAGCAGCCAACCTGTCAGAAATCATGTAGACCCTATAATTCTTACGGGAAAACCAATGGCCTGAATTCGAATCAAAGTAAATATGTTGTTTTGTTTTTTTTTAATTACCTTAGTCACGTAATCCCAAACTCCTATCTCAATTATGGACAAAGGTCAATCACACAGTACAAATTAAATATACATATCACATCTTGGAATTAATGTTCACCTGACCATTGCATACAAATTGTGGCCGTAAATCTCCATTGTATTCGGGTTTTAATGGATTAAACAGATTGTTGTTATAATTGGATGTTTTATGATCAACCTGTATTC
>JAECUM010038872.1:0-11915 GCA_016617855.1 Megalonaias nervosa | reverse complement strand
AAACGTATATAAATGGGTGTCAACGTTGAGTGTAAATACTCGCAGTCTCGTGTACTGCTAAACCCGGTACGGAACATGGAGTCGTCTGAGTTATTATTAAAATCAGTTCAGCATGTCTAATTTGTTGCGTTCATAAGAGGAAAAGTTGGGAATCAGGATTCTATTTTGGCGTTTCCGTAGTGGCATTTGTGATATCGAAATATGTGCTAAATTTAAAAAGCCAATTATTAAAACATCTACAAAAAATGGAAAGGGTCAGTTATCATAGAGGTCGTACCTTAGACGAATCTGGTGCTCGGCCAGGTACAAAATCTGCCTAGGATTTATGAAGAGATGGGGAGTTAGAATTGTTAAGTATAAATGCTATCAAGAGAGTTAGAGGATTAAACAAGGACAAATAGACCAGCTTTCTGAGACAAAGTTTCTGAGACGACGTCTTTAACTTGTTAGTCTAGCCGAGTTCTTGGAACATATTTTGTTAGTAAAAGGTTGTGAGCTGTAAAATGCAGAGATGTCGATGTATCACGTTGTTTAGGAGCGGGGATGTTATTGCGTCCATTAACTGGTTTATTATCTTGGTGTCTGCAAGTCCGATCGAGGAGGAGAGACTGTTGCGTCACTCTCCGAGTGGAGATATTTTCCAAGTGTTTTGTTAAGATGTGTTTGTACTGTTTTCTGGACTACTAGTGTGCTTTAAAATGCATTTGACACTCTATAACCTACGCTGATCCCAAAATACTAATTTCACCCAATACCTCAGATATGAAATTCTGATAGGGCTCATCCTCTTTTGAATTATATTCAACAAGATGTTTGTCGCTTTTCTCAGTTCCGAAAATATGGCGGCGTGCGCTTGCGCGAGCGAAATTAATGAGGATCTTTTTATTTTATTTTCATAGGCAAGATGTTCTCAGAGTTTCTTAAACAAATTATTACCTTAAATAACCTCGATCAATACCATTGCGTGATGTGTCTTAATAAGTCGATTTTATCAAAACAAGACGACACTAAAAATATTTCATATTAATAATTGTGAAACGTAGCAATTAACAAACTATTATAACACCTTGTGATGGAAATGATTCTTCAGAGACATGTTGTGTAAAATCAATATTTGTCCGAATTTACAATTATTATTTATTAATTCTCTAAAATAATAATAATAATAATAATAATAATAATAATAATAATAATAATAATAATAATAATATTTGTATTGAATGCTTGAACAGTTTTACGTGGGCACTAAGCTAGTGCGAGAAAGTAACATCTTAGACCATTTCTATAATGGTTAAATCCATTCTTGTTACTAATAAGAAAAAGGTCAAAAACAGATTTTAGGAGGGCAGTCTCGAGAGAATGATTCTTTTGCACATCAAAAGCATCCCGATTGGTTCTTGATGACAATGTACCTTTGTGTCAGGATTCTGGATATAATAGATTAATATGCCAAATAATTACAACTTTTACCGGTGGGTTAGCTTACTGATTGATTCCCGCGATAGCCCTCATGAGAGAAAATAGAACGAGAAGAAAAAATGGCAATCTACATTTTTACTTTCAGTAATCACACTTTTAACAAATATTTGTGAAGAATGTCTGAAAAGAGAAAATACACAATTGACGATGGTAATAACATTTTTAAGCATTTGATAAGAAAAATCAATTATATTACCTTCGTAAATAAATACAACTAAAAGTGAATGCATATCATATCTAATTGATACCTAATAAAACATTGCTTGACTTAAAAATAAAAGGAAAATAAAAAACATTAACTAACTGCAAAAGTGAATATTTCTCCTATACGTAGCTTCGATTGCTTGTACAGTTAAGTTAGTGCATTCCTAATATGCACTTATCAACATAAAGGAATAACATTTTGCCAGAAAGCATTTTAAATGATAGAATTCAATGTTACTGTCGTCATTGTATCCCCCTCACCAACAAAGTCTCGGAACGATGGCCACCAAAGACTGCGATTTTGTATTTCGAAGCGACCAATAGCAAAAATTATTTATTGCAATATCTGCTTTAATTTGACTCTTTAAGCACATCAACGTCTTTTTATAAATAGAAGGAAATATTAAAATTTGGAAATGGGAGAGAGTGTATACATTCAGGTGAAAGAAGTGAAAAGGTTTAAAGGACGAATTGCCTGCTCGCACCAACCCCGTTTAACTTAAGAAAAATCGAATTAGACTGGCACGTAATGTCCGGTTACCGCCTGCGCAAAGAAAGGGAGATTTTGATTCACGAAATGTTGTAAGGAATTGACAATACCATTCAGTAATCAAAATATACTAAATTATTAGTATTAAATGTCACATAACAGATGACGTCACCAAAACATATGTAAATTCTAAGCTATTTGCTCTGCGTTTGCATCCATATATCGATACATACATCAACACATCGATACATACATACATACATAAATAGATACATACATACAAACATACATACATACATGCATACATGCATACATACACGCACATTCATCCGTCCATCCATCTGCGAGTGAGTGGTGGATTCTTTATTATACCTTATTTAAATCGGAAATTTTATATTCTTCCATGCACTGAGACTTATATAATTATTAGGTCCCTGACATTGTTTCAGTACGATGTTTGTGCAGGAATGATTGCAACTTTATTGCCATGCAACCCTCCTTTAGCTTAGCTAACTCTGCATCTTTACATGGAGGACTAGAACATTTATGTGACCAATAAAACGGGCTGGCTGCATCGATATATATAGGAATTTGTGCTATAATTTCCTGGAGTAATATTTTGCTTGTGTGTTCAGCAGAACATTTTGAGTCATTATTCGCATAGAGAACTACAATGTCAGACCCATGGAAACTGATACAATTATCTCACGTAATAACAGAAAAGAATCTCGGAGATCAACGCATTCTCTTGGACAAAATCACGGTCTATGTGACTTATATCAAGTACATTTTAGTAAACACTCCAGACCTTGTCCAAAGTTTAGAGTAATTTTCGAAAATATTATCATTGAGGTTTTTTTTTCTTCAGAAATGGTTATTGTGATACAGGTCAAGTGGAGTGCATAGTTAGGTTCTTTGCATCAAAATTCTTCATTCCTACTTTAACATCTGTCTAGTGGAATCAGTCTTTTAGATGTGTTCAGCAAATGTTAGAGGAATTATTTCTTAAATTATTCCTTTGAATCACAATGTGCTCATTGCCGTTTCGAACTAAATCACAATCTTGAGGGTATTCTGAACTCATTCTAAAATATTGTGGATAGTAAAATTGTCATACATCAAGACTATTCACAAATCAGCTTATCTAAGACTATATATCATCACATTCGATATTGGAATTCGTTTCGGAAGACATTATACTTTTGGACATGCAATAGAACTTTTCGTATTATATGGGATTTAATACACAATACTTGAAGGTCCTTTTAAAGTTTCACTCTGAAATCTAAGGGAATAAAGTATTTGTTAAATTTTATTAAACTTGTCGGTTTCGCAATTCTTCACGTTCATTATTTTATGATCGTATAAACGTATATATGTATATATATAGCCTTGCTTATATAATAGCATATATATACACTTATATATATACATACATATATGCTTATATACATATATACTCACTATATATATATATATATATATATATATATATATATATATATATATATATGAGAGGGAGAAGAGAAGAGAGAGATAGATGTTAGTGTTCGTGTTAATATAGATGTTAAAATTCGTATTCAGAAGGTTATTGTCGAATTAGCTAACAACAAATTAACTTTAAATATTATTTGAAGTGATTTCAAGTTTATTAGAGATGCACACTTGGCCGAATGCTATTCCAGATGACAACTCTCAACTTTCATGTGTTTACTAACTTCACGCAAAACACCATCCCTGCCGATGAAGTTCAGTTTGACAATTCCCATGTTCTGAATGTTGCTTTGTGATAGGAGTTTTCGTATTCGTGGGTTTCACCAGTCTTCTACATGTTTATCCTCTCCCACGAGGGCTCTCCACATAATGCAAATTCTTATGACATCAAAAAGAGAAACGCTGCAGAATCACATTCATAAAATTGCCTCAAATTACGTTTTCAGACTTTTACCGACACTAGTTTTATGGATACTCTTAACACATTTTACATACTGTTAGAGTGCTTGAAAAATAATTTCATACCTAGCTTGCTGAGGAATATTTATTGTCCTCGATACACTGAGATTCTTATCAATACTTCGTCCTCGATATTATTTTAGCATGATATTTATACAGGAAAGATTGGAACTTTATTATCATGCAACCTTTCGAGAGCTTAAACTCAGTCTGTGTCGTCAATTGGAGGAGTACTATGTCTTCCCACTGCTGACAATTGTAGTTTAAGTGAACAACGCAACGGCAGCCTCCATTGATAAATGTTGAATTTAGTCTAATTATGTTAAAAATAGCATCGCATTACATGTTATAATTTCATGGTGCCATGATGTCACTGTGTATTGAACAAAATAATTTTGAAACTATTCGAAAGAGAACTAACACATTTGCCATTGGAATCAATTACATTGATCTAACAAAATATCATTATGTTCACTGTGTCTCAAGTATATTCAATCTATCAAACAACGGCGACAACAATGGCAATAGAGATGTCGACGATGATGGGTGTGTTGCTAAGGACGACAGCAAAGATAAAGTAAGAATCAACCAACTCTCTCTCTCTCACTCTTATTTCACTTGCACTATCATTCAGGTTTTTGTATGACACTTGCAGAATAAATTAAAGCAGTTATTAAATGCTATATAACTTGCCAATGTTACTAATAGAAGCACAATCTCTTCTAAGATGAAATAAAAATACACTTTAATTATTTGGTGCCATACTTTAAGAAAGCATCAAGGATATAAATACAAAATGTATTTCCGCTTGCAAACTGTCACATAGAAAATAATCCACATCCTTAATGATAGTATTTACTAATTATTTTCATAGTAAAGCAAATAATTGAGAGAAAAAAAATTAATAAAAACAGAACATAAATGTGTTTGCACTTAATAATCCAGATGGAAAGCAGTTATTTACCAGATAAATACGTGAATGTGTTTTAGTAGGTTGTAAATCTCTTTTAAATCACGAAGGAATTTTCATCTTACTTAAATTTCTGCAGAGAGAGCAAATATCACTGAATAATTGCATATAAAATTTAACAATGCTCCTGGCATTGCTATTTACTTCAAGCAACATCGTATGCTCGATATCAATTCATTCATTAACTGCTAATCCTTCATGAAAATTGCATTATAATACTAAAGCATATCAGTAACACTGCATTTACGACTTTTCACTGTAAGTTTGGTCGAACTTCACGAAAGTCATATAATCCACTAGTACTTGAAAATAGAAACCACAAAACCACTCCAACAAGACTTGTTAGTTTGAGATCAATTTTATCTCAGTAACATCATTGCTTTAATGTACATTCCAGAAGGAAATCTTATTTGGTGGATTTTGACACATATATCAAACCTAAGTCACCTCATGCGGAAAACTCTTATCAAGGATAATTTGCTTTTGTTATGCCGATTCAGGAGTATATTTAAATAAGATTGTTACACACTCCCCAAACAACAGACGGTTTGAAACTATTGTCTGTTGGACACAAGGCTTTGAGAGACTAGGCTGTCCGAAGCTACAATTTGGTTGTCGCTCGCTGCCGGGCATTGAATATTTCTTCCCATGATATGATAATCCAATATACATATTCAGGCCGCTAAGTGAGAATAATCTGCTTAGTATTGATTACAAAAAGTTGCAAAATGCGTCTAATGTCCAGCCCATATCAGATGAATGTGTTATTTGTTCTCTTGATCTATACTCAAAGACAACATATTCTACACTAACATGTATCCATAGATTCTGAATTAGCACGATGAATGTAAAAATTTACGTTTGAGGTGAAATTGGATGGCAATCATTCAATCAGCGCCGGGTAGCGTTAATTTTCCAGTTACAAAGAAGTGAACCCAAACGATTAACGATACAACACAATGACCTAATTTTGCATTACTTTTTCTTACATAATTTCTCACACAATTATTTAGGCTGATCACACAGGCCCTGCGTTTTACCTGGATTAAAACTTATTAAACTATATTCCCGTTACAATCTACAATTACTGTCTTTGCAAGTAATCAAATAAATCGTAATACTATAATATTAATATACATATAGAGTGTGTAAGCTATCCCTTAGTAATATAGGAAAATGCTTCTTAATATTAACATAAATTATAAATACGAAGAAATAATATTACCGTATAGTTCAGAGACTTTTTTCGTCTCAATGTTAGCCTCGATTTATATCGTAGGAATTTGGCATAACTGTGTCCTTAGATGAGAGTTAACTGCTGGGGGGATATAAGAGTGTATGTGCTACTCACTGATGCCTGTACCATCCACTTTATACAATAGATTATGGTGCTATGAGCATTTTCGAGAACGCATAGGGGCTTCTAGGTGCAGAAAAAGTGATGAGTGCGGTACCACGTGGATTAAAGATGTGGATTATTTTCCTTGTGAAATCGTGCAATGGTAAATACATTTTATAGTGCATATACTGTATGTTTTATTAAAATATGGCACCAAAGAATTAAAATGATTTTTTTATTTCATATTAGAAGAGAGTGCGCTTCTATTTTTTACATTAGCGAGCAACTTAGAATTTAATAATTGCTTTCTTTTATTATGTAAGTGTTATGTAAAAGCCCGAATGGTAGTGCTATTGAATTACGAGAGATAAAGAGAAAGAGAGACAGAGGGATGGGGGAGAGAGATGTAGGGAGAGCTATTCTTTCTTTTACACTGTAGTAGTCTTTACCAACACACCCATTATCTTCGACATCTCCTTTGGTATTGTTCTGGCTGTTAATTCATATATTGAATACATTTGCGATACAGAAAACACAATGGCATTGTGTTGATCAATATACCAGATTCAAAGGGCAAATCTTTTAGTTCACTTGCGAATAATGACAAAAATAGTTTGTTCAATACACAATGAAATCGTTGCACTATGTAAATATACCATGTGATGGAGCAGCAGGCAGGGTGAGCAGACCACTTGTCTGAATCGTCATTTGTCTAAAACATAAGGTTCCTACGAAGGCTGAAAAAACAATGTCAATAACTCTAAACCAAAGCCTCTAACCGAGATTATTTCCATATAGTTAAAAACGAATAATAAATCGTTTGGGTTAGTTATTTTTGTTATTTTTTTTTTTTTTTTTGACTTTTTGTTTTTATTTTATAGTGCGTTTAGTTTACTCGCCGGGTCAATTAATTTTGGTTGTTTTTCACCCTGCCTGCTGCTGTAATTAACCAAAGATTTTATCCAGACCTATACGATATCTGGATCTTGGGTCATGTAAATTGATTGTAATAAATCCAAACGGAACAGCGTGTGCCTTTGAAAAGAAGTTTTTAAATTTGATCATATCCATATCCCCTGAACACCAAGTAAAATAAATATTTTGTAAGGTATAATTATCTACTCCATTAAACACGACTAAAATATTGCAGTTATCTCTGACCACTTTTGGAATTTGTGTATATCGCTGAGTAACATAAATCACGTCAGTATTTTTATGTCTACCTCGAGAAAATATCCGAGCTGGATTTGATTGTTTGTCCAGCATAACGTCATCATATACTACGAGGTTATTAATAAATCCATCTAGGTCATCTACAGATGGGGCTTCATCAATATCGGTAATAAAGTCAACACCATCATTACCGTCTTTATTCAGCAATTTTGCATTTTCATTAAAATCTTTAAGTACTTCATAACACCGTTGATCATCTACGGATGGTGCTACCAAATATAATTTATCCCACTTGAGCCATTGCATTATCAGATTAAGTAATAATTGTGTCTTACCAGATCCAGATGGGCCTATTATAATCATTCTAATAGAACTTGGTAACTCTGGATGGTGTTTTACTGGTTCTTGTTTTCGTGTCGCAGAAAAGTCAATTATATCCATATAATAAATAACATGAGTCTATATTGTGTTCGATGTAGAGCATCTACACCCACTGCTGAATTAACAACGATAACAACGATGAATAAACGACGTGCTCTGACAGGCAAATGTGTAAAATGTGGCACGAAGAAATACAAATTTGTCTCCATGACTAAGTCAGGAACAAAGGCAGGTGGAGATATCGCCGCTTCATTAAGGAGATTACCAGGAACTCCATGGGCTAAATACCCCGGTGATAAACATCTTGCTGGATATAATTATTGTGGTCCTGGAACTCGACTTGATATCCGACCTGATGATCAAGATCAACCAAGACCAGGACAGTATCCAATAAATAAGACTGATCAAGCGTGTCATGTTCATGACGTTGCGTATAAAAGTAAAGATTTACAACAACGGCATCTCGCAGATGTAAAATTGATTCATGCGTTAAATTCTATACCTAATAAATCTGTCAGAGAAAAACTCGCTAGTTTTCTAGTAAAATCTGCCATGAAAGGTAAAATAATGTTAGGGGCTGGTAATTAATTATATAACTATTATAATGGAGTCTGTTTATTATAGCCCAAGAGGATATTGGAGAGGCAGATCAGCGATTACTAAATTATCTGAAGCAGCAAAAGTCTCACGTTCTGTTGCTGCAGCGTGGTTAGCACGACAGGCAATATGGCAAATTTATCTACCACCACCTAAAAAAATTCAGTACGCACATTTTGATGTCAGCATCCCTAATGAAGTTCATCAAGCAGATATTTTATTTTTACCACATGACACCATTAAAATTGGTAGACGTCAATCACGCACGTACAAATACGCACTGACTGTCGTTGACGTTGCAAGTAGATATAAAGAAGCTGAACCATTATCAACAAAAACAGCATCTGAAGTTGCATCTGCGTTTGAGTGAATTTATCAACGTGGTGGTCTACGATGGCCACAATTATTACAGGTTGATCCTGGCAAAGAATTTCTTGGTGCGGTATTATCGTTGATGAAAAAACATAATGTTAAAATCAGACGAGGACACACTGAAATTCATCGTGATCAGGCAATCGTTGAACGATTTAATCGAACACTTGTTGAGCGGTTATTTGGATACCAATATGCAAAGGAAATATCTACTGACTTTAAGTCCGGTGAGAGATCTCGTGAATGGGTTGCACGGTTACCAAGTGTGATAGCTGCGTTAAATAACGAAATTACTCGTTCAACTTCCATGAAACCTTCTAATGCGATTACAAAAAAAATATATACAAATACAACGCCGTGAATCTTCCTCTCAACCAGTATTAGGTAATGTAACTGTAAGATATTTATATGAACCTGGTGAACTTGAAGGTGGTAAAAGAAGAGCAACTGATCCTATCTGGAGTGTGACTACACATACAATTTCTAGCGTGGTAATATCCACTGGTAGATCTGCAATCTACAGACTAGATTCTACAGCTCCTCAACGTGGATTTGTACGTGAACAATTACAAGTAATTCCTAAAGACACACAATTACCACCACATACAATTACATAACCAGAACCTCTACGTCGATTACATTCAAGACAGGTCAGCATCACATTATCACGTGTATGACCAAGATCACTATTAATTCTGTCTACGGTAAATTGTCTTGGATTATTATTCGAATATTGCCATAACATATTACAGTTACAGCTTGCACAATGATTATTCTGTCGTTGTTTGAGTGTTATAATAAATTCAGCATCAATATCAAAGTCACGATTATTTTTTTTGTCACATTGCTTATAACCAGATAGTTTTTTTTCTTATTACGTCATTGGTAACAGTTTGATCATTATTTTCTGTAAAATTCATAATAACCCTATGTAGTTGATATATTCTTCTGACTCGAGAAACTGCGAGATAGACTAAATTTGACCATTCGATCCGATCATCTACAATCCAGATATTTGTATCAGAAATAGTTAAACCTTGTGACGGATGAATCGTTATAGCGTATCCTAACGTCCACGGTGATTTATTCATACTCAGCGCATTCTCAACAACATTAATATCGACTAAAATAATATCATTCAAGACAAGATTCTGTATTCCACCACCAGGAATTTCAACATCAATATTCTGTCGTCGAGTATCTGTTGGGCGATAACATAATGGTACAGGTAGATCTGAAAACGTTTCTTTATGTAACAGAAATAATTTCTCCTGTAGTTCATCACGAACTATCTTTCTACTTGCGACTATCAAATCAGCAGGTCTCCATAAACTCAGAAAATCATTCATTGTAGTCTCTGGAATTACTCCTCGCATTATTTCACATTGTATTTTACTTGGCTGTAGTCTGATTAACCTTTTAAGCACCTTCAGCGGTTCATCAATAGCTCTATGGTCATCATTTATTTCTTCATACTAATCTACGTTATTCTTCAGCCATTCATGTGGTGACTGTCCAATAAAGGGTGGTTGTTGACCATGATCGCCACACATAATTACAGCAGTATTCTTTGTTAATAACCAATCAAGAAATGTTTTTAATATTTCTAACGATACCTGTCTACCTCGTCCCATATAATATATTTAGGTATATATTTCTCACCCATTCGTTCAGGAGTCCATGTGTCTCCACACCATCTGAAGAAACTATGATATGTACATGATTTTACTCCTCGTTATTTTATTTCCCTGGCTAATTTATGTGTCGGTGTCAAAACAATTATATCCGAATTATTATTCATGAATAATTTAATCACACGTGTTATTTTACCTGAACCACCGCATCCGTTAAGATAAACAGTTTGATGTCTAGCCACAGGATCATATACAGATGGTGCTGATGACTTTGATACTTGATTATTATTTTTGTAATATATTTCCTTAATTTCAACGTCAGCAGATTCAGAATAACTAAGTATATTTTCTTGTTTTATTCTCCATGATCCCCATTCACCATTACCAAGTAACAGTTTTAACAAATCTGTATATTTTTTATTTATGTAGAACGAATCTGTAGCAACTCTGACAGCGTAACGAGAAAATCTATTTATCATAGACAGTAGATTTATCGAAACATATGCCAACATCGATGATCTTAAATGAGTAAATTGCGGTGAGTCACCATCAATATAGCTCACAATTGTACCTAGTTTGGTTCCGTCTGATAAATAAGCATTACATCGGTTTATAAATGTGTTTTTTTTTCGTTGTATCAGCGATTATAAAATCGAGTTCAGCATCGTCCATAATCAATCTTGTACAGTGTCTTTTATGATCATATGCTCCTCCTTGAGTAAATTTACCAATTATCTTTCTACCAAGATCTTTTGCAAGTTTCTCATCATGCTCATCTCTCCATTTATGTATATTATTAGTAATTTTAATAATGTCATCTTCATTAAGATCAGAAAATTCTTTCCTGGCATCATCAATATTAAATCTATTTGGCTCTGGTAATCAAACTTGCTTTTGTAACCGATACGATATAATTGCTTCACTCACCTTAAATAATGTTAAAATTCCAACATCAAGCATATAACGCAATAGTACTATTGGAACCCAACATTTTTCTAAAAAATGCCTTCCAAACCAAGCATAAGTAATCGGATGGAGATTTTCTGCAAACTCAAATGATTCTACATGAGCAAATCCGGTTAAGTCAAAATCTGGTAAATGTCCGTTTATCACAACTCTGGTCATCTCATGTGATGGATGTCCAAATCTCTTAAAGCATTCAGAACATTTTCCGTATCCAAGAAAACTCCCAGGATAATATGCTACCATATCAACTGATATAACGTCAATATGCTTATATTTAGTATTCCACAATCCTCCGTGTCCATATTCTACGCAGCTTTTATGGATATCTTCAAGAAATTCCGATCGTGTTGGTTTCCA